>BQNB010024253.1:7949-60929 GCA_026074375.1 Tanacetum coccineum
TATATTTGGCATTTTAAGTCCGTTTTTGGTTATTTTAGCTTGTTTTTAAAGGTAAGAGGTATGTGTAATTAAGCACATACCACCATAGATAATGAATAAATGAATCATTACCGTTAAAACACAACTAAAATCCACATTCATTCTAAATAACAGGAGTTTGGATTTGCCAATTTAAAGATATTATCTACCTATCATAAATAAATTAACAAACAACCTTGAATGATGCACTTTCATTTTTTTTCTTCCAATTCTCCCTAATTGTGCCCTATATTTCTCTTCTGTGGACAATATCCAGTTTCTTGCATTAGAACTTCTTCATCCATCAATTAATCCCCTTATTATATCAAAGCCTAACATATGAAAATTTTGAATTAATTAAGCAAAACAGCTTCTTCATGTTACATACAATGATTTTGATTCCTCATGTTTTCAAATAATGAATACATATTTTTAGAGAAAATATAATAAAGTTCATAAAAGGAACATAAATGCTGACATGGTGTAATGAAGTTTTTAACTAAAACATACAACTCATTAAAAGACGTACTCATGATCCATTTGTTTGTATTGTTTCATTTAATTTATTCAATTAGTGTTAGCAAGATCTAACATGTAAGGTAAAATTAGAGTTGTCAACATGTAAGTATGAATCACGTGTAACCCAAGAGTAACCATGGACATTATTTATGAAGAAAGATTCCATACGTTAAAGTTATATGTGATAAACAAAAACAACGCATATTGACCCGTTTTTATATGGATTGAAATTGATACATGTATTAGTGATGAAAACTAAGATAACCAACCCTTACTACACCTTACTAATTGGAGGAATTTAGGACTTTTTTTATGACATTCAATTCATCCGAAACTGTATGTTGAAGAATTGTAGAATTGTACTTACCATATATGCCGTTAAATATGAGAGTGACACGCCAGATTTTTGTAATGATTCTACTTCATAATGCTTGTACAAAAGTTTGTTTTAATATATTAAAAACTAGATATATTTTAAATACTAAACTAAAAATAATTAAAAAACCCTCACTTTTTACTTATAAATACCTACTAATTCATCTATTTTTATACACAATTATTCCCACTTTTAAATTAATATGGCTTGTTTACTTTCACACACCGTCGATGAAATTCACGCTTTAGTTCAAAAACTAATTCACGAAGATAGCGTTCGTCAGAAAGCGATGATGGATTTAGCCGTGCAATTTGACAATGCAAGCGCAGCTAAACAAGATCTTAAACAAGCATACGAGAAATGCAATGACATTCCACAAGAGACTCATAATTTAATCGACGCTTTTTTGAAACGAGAATCTGATAAAGATTACGAGATAAATTTTGCTATGTATCGAAAGGCATGAAAAATAGAAAAACAAATTGAGGCTAAATATGTTTGGTTATCTGAAAATACCAACTCCTTTCATTCTCCCACTATAAATACCAACTTTTTTCACAACTTTTTCTCACACATTCAAACAACATTTCAAAAACTCATCATGTTTGAAACCAACCAAAGCAATCCCTCGACACCCAAAAAACCAACCGAATCAATCCTTCAACAACCTTACACAACCCCCAACCACGACTCGGAAACCCATAAGGGTGGTTCCTCATCTGAACAAAATACGCACAAGCCCACATCTCCCATTACTCACGGATTTCTTACTGAGAAAGAGTATCAACAACTACTTCAGGATGAAGAGGTACTAAGAGAAACATTGGAAGAACAAGCAAGAGCTGAAAAAGAGTGGGATGATAGAATTAAGAAAGAAGAAGCTGAACGTGAGTTATTCATTTTGGAATTTGGAGTGCAAACTGATTCTAAACACGAAACAGATTAATAATCTATGCATTGTTTTTAATTTACTATGTACGGTTTTTAACTGTGTTGTAATGTTTTTAATTTATGAATAAAAGTTTTTAATTTAGTTAACGTTTTTATTAATTTCGTACGTTTACGTTTACGTAAATATTTATTTTTTTAGTTTATGAATAAAAATATTTAAATAAAAAAAGGGTGAGTAAGGTGAGTTTTATTGGTAAGGTGAGTTTTTGTTATGGTTGAAAGGTGAGTTGTAAGGTGAGTTTTATTTGGAGAGAGAAAACTGATGTGGCGCTGACGTGTCAGGTGGGTTTACCACCACCACTCCATCCGGCCTTAATGACCCATTTTAAATAATCAGAATTATTTTGTTGCAGCTACTCTGACGAGAGAGAGAGATCGAGCTTCGATAGGAGACCCATAACACTCGAAAAACAAATCGCCCTATCTAACATTAAAGTCTTCTTGGGAAACGAATAAACATTCTAATGCAATAATTTTTTATAATATTATAAATATTATATCAAAAATTTATTATCTCTGGGAATAGAAGGATTTATGTGCGTGTACCAAAAACTTCATTAAAATTAAACCCTTGGGTAAAACACAATAACCATGAATACATTCAATATAATTGATATAACTAAAAAGTATTCCATGCATCGGATAACCGTCGCGCAATTCCTCTGTAGTATTTCTTAATCAATTATAGCATGCTATCAGCCCTAGCTGGCAATCTTCTAAAGAAATTACTAGGTACCCCAGGCATCTTGCTGCGAAACCTCGGGTGCCTTAGCAAGTACAAACCCGTCCCCAAAACAACGATTTTAAATGGTGTCACATACAACAACACCGCTACAATCAAACAGAAAACCACAAATAAACAACTTGCTCTAGGATCCCTCCAACTCAAAAGAGCTTGAAACCTTTCCCCTTGTGTTGCAATATCACCAACAACCGTTTGGATCCGTCCTGCCACACTACGAAGCCTGTCATACCTCATTTTGGTTACATCTTGAGGCTTGGAAGAAGGAAAAGTATCAAACTCTTCATCTAACTCATCCGGTTGTACTGCTTCCGCCCATGAGAGCTTAGTATCCATATGTGGAGGATGGCGTGGACGAGATCTAAAGTTCCAAATACCAATAAGAAACATGTATAGAAACATTGTCGGAAGGATCAGTTCAGGAAAACAGACCAAAATGAGAAACAGGATGTGAACTAGGATTGAAGTGATCGGGTTTTTCCAATGGCAAACGTCTCCAAGCCATTTGCTCATTGAAAGAACACCGGAAAAGAGGGAAACAACTCTGAAGAAATTTGCTTTACTTCTTCTCATACTCCACATGTGGGAATCCACATCTAACATGTATTCCACCACTTCTCTTCTAAGTGGTGGCTCGGCTCTACCAAGCCTCACTGCCACAATGTTCATGGCTTGGTATCTTAAACTGTCGAGTTGGTTTATTGTTAAAGGATGTTGGTAATGCATTTTGGGAAGTAAAGGCTGGCTGTAGAGATAAATCATGTTGGCTAAAGACAAGCAAGTGAAACGAAAAGCAATTTGAAGCTCACCGGTTTTCTTTAATCCAGATGGTTGTAAGACGAGAAGTGGGTAAGAATGAGTGTAAATTCTATCTGTTTCTAGCGTCGATAGTCTTATTCTTATTTTACCAATTCTCGCATCTTTTCCTGTTCCCCCTTCACCACCGAGATGAGTATTATCAAACACTCCTAAGGTGACAACTGTGCACGGGTCGTATACTTCCCATGTATACTGCTCGTTCCATTTAGGATTAAAGTTCTCAAGTATGGTTCGAGTTCTCACCCACTTTTGACCATATTTAGCGACACAATAAGCATCGGTCGTTTTCTTCCCGTCTTTTGTTTTCATTCCTTGTAACCCCTGCGCGCTTAAAATCCCGATTTCAAGAATCCCTATCGGTTTTTTCCATAGTTGACGAGCCGTGGGTCGTATGTCACTAATGTACATTGTGGATTCATCTAGTACATGATAACCACCATCTAGAGAAGCCCGAAGATGAATTCGGGTAGAAAATTTAAGCTCCATTCTTCTTTCCCCTTCAATCATACCGAAACCAAATTGTTCAAGATTGAACCACCGGGAATGAACGGCTCGATGGTCTAACCGTTTCTCAAAAACATTTAGTGGGAGTACAAGTCTTCCGACAATCTCCTCTTTTGAACTTGCTTTGTTTTCGAGTGTAAGCACTAATGATTCTTCAAAAGGCTCAGCTACTACAAAGACCAAATCCTCGTTCCATAACGGATTTGTGGTTTTTGTTGCAGATGGTTTGGTTTTAAGAATTTGCTTCCCGAGCTGAGCCTTTACAAAAACTTGTGGAAGTTGTGACTTATCTTGTGATTCTACGTCGTGTGCTTCGATCACATTAACTCTTAAGTACCAAAGTTTCGGTGAAACATAAACTTTTGATCTAACACTAAAAACACCTTCACCGTGAACTGTTGCAGCATCAGAATGCCACGCTTCAGAAAACGCCTCGTCCGCTTGTGTTCCCATCCAAACCGCAAGCATTACCTCTCCTTTAACCTTTCTTTCACCCCTTCTGTCTTCTAGTCTATACCACTGTGGTGCTAATGGGCTATCTGGTGGGACCCGTGTGGGCACTTCATTCATGTCAAACACCACTTTCCCTAAATAATCATCTCTCGATATCATATCTCTATCTTTAACATAAACTTCAAGAACCGTAGACTGTATCTTATCTTTTGAAAACGCAAATACTTGCTTCCATTCTGCATAAGTTCTTTTTTCAAAATGTTGAGTTTTTCCTTTGTAGTTTCCAAGCTTCACTTCAACGTAGGGATCACAGCTTGCGGTTAAGGGGTTGATGGGAAGATCACGTGCCTTCTCGACTCGAACATAAAGATAGTGCATTTGCTCCACAAGATCATAAGTACTGGTAACTCTGTCACTGATTATCCACCCTCCTCCACCACGTGTGCCTCCATGTGGCCACTTTTCACCGAGCTGTGGCTTTGTATCCTTGATTTTGTAGTCATCATCTTTTCCTGCAGCCGGTTTAGCACTCATTCTGTTATCTTTTTCACCTGAAAATAAACCAAATAAAAGTTTTATTAAACTCTGCTTATGATTGTAGCTTATTAAACAAGAAATGAAACATTAACTGTTTAAAGATGGTTACCTTTTTACTGAACTCAATCTGCAAAAACGTCTATAGCTTGACGAGGCTCGAAATTCCAGTGTCCTTTAAACTTTGGCTTTTTATTTCTAATTTTCGGCTGATGTGAAAGTGTGGTGTTTCATGGAAAATGAAACATTTGTTGCGAAACCAATATTTGTAGTTAAACTTGTGAATCTCTCCCGTTTCTTTCTTTTTGGCAATGAAACAATCAACAAATATAGTGGAAGGAGAATCTACTTAAAGTTGGTTCGGATGTTTGCTTTCATCAAACGCGTCACTGTAAGTTGATACCTTTCTTAGTACTTAGCTTCTTGCCTTTTTGAATAATCATTGACGGAAAAAGTTGTGTGCGGGTCTTGGAAAAACTATTAGGTGTATTATATGATTCGAGTTAAGAAACAGTCTCTTTGCTTCCACTTTATATCTCATAATTAAAAATTTCTACAAAGATAAGCTTTTGTACTAAAAGTTTATGTGTAATTAGGCTGTGGTAGATTCTGTTCAAAGGTAAAAAACAAAACTTCACACTAGTCATCACATGAAACCTTTCCCCTTTGATCTTGCTAATGATATGAAATCCAAAATAACATTAAAATATAAAGTATTTTAAGAGGTAAAAACTAGTTATATGCAAAGGAAAGCAAAAGCAGTGGGCATGCAGAAAGGTTTGATACTAGTGTAACGAAAGGTGAAGGAAAGATGCTTTTTAATTTATTCTTTCATCTTTATTCTTATCCTTGTGATAAATTCAACTTTCACCTTTATTCTTGATAAGTGGTCTTGTGTCACATTGAAGAATGTGGTAGATAGCATCTTCATTTCCATGCTGGTGTGAGATGGGCTTTTATATTGGAGTATTAAGTAATTTGGTTGTTGGTATTTTAGTATCCATGTTAGTGAAGTAGAGGGGTTAATATGTATTTACTAGTTTAGCACAACAACGGAACCAGGGCGTGTCGCGAAACACCCATGGATTTTTGTTTCGTAGAGTTAATTTTGTTAAAAACATCAATTTTTTAATAAATGCACCCGGTTCTAAAAACTTGTGCATGTAGTCTTGTTTGATTTCTCGTAAATGCTCCTTGTGACTTTGTGTTCTAGTTTCGTCCTTGGTTTAGCATGCATGGCGTCTATCTTTTGTCGATTATCTTTTGATCTTGATGTGTTGACTTTCTTGTTGGATATTTGATCACTTTCGTGCTAAACTCTCATGTTTGTTAGAGGTTTTATCCAACAAATGGTATCGGAACCTTGTTCAAGAAGAAGGAATCACACAACGAGGGGAGAGATAAAACAAGAGAAAAGAACAAACCGTGTTTGGTTCGTCGTTTTCTGCGCAGTTGTGGTAGAATTAACACTATGGGTTCGTTAACTGTTGGATTCTACGACATTTGAATTGTATGTTTAAAACATATAGATCTAGGTTCTCGCCAGAGGGGTCTTGCATTGGAGCATCCACTAGGACGAAGATACAACCTGTCAAAATTGGCTCGACATATTTGACTTTCGTGTTGTTTTTTCGGTTATTGTTTGGCTATCATTATGTTTATATAAGGTGTTTGAAGCTTAGGTCGATCAGAGGGAAATTGATGGCCTTTAAGAAATTCACAAGGGCTCTTCTAGAGGTTGCAAGAATGTCCAAATCAAGGGTTTACTATTATAACCCTACTACTTAAACACTCTAACCACTCTGACCACCTGTTTCATTTCAACCCATTTTAAAACTAATAAAAGTCTACCTATTATATCAATTTCCCTAGTGAAACAGAAGAGTTACCTGTTATTTATCCTATATCTGGTGCGAGGCTTTTCTAACATCGTCTTGAACTTTTCTATGGATTCTTGTACAGCTCAAATCTGGTGCTAACAAAGGATTCCAATTCTTAGTTGTTTCTTGCCCCGCTCCCCGCCCTGATCACTCACTCTCGCGCTCTCTGCGCGCTCGCTCGCACGTGTCGATCAGAGGGAAACTTGCGGTGCAAGTTTAAGTGCTCTCAAGGGTTTCTTGAGGTGTAAGAATGTCAAATCCAAGGGTTTACTTGGAGATCAATACTTCAGTTACAAAGAGTATCGACAAAAGGTTTAATTGCTTCAAATTGTTAACGATTTAGAGTTCCTTGGTGATAATTCCCGAAGGATAAGAAGTTTCAAGGGTTTTTTGCTTTTGGGGGCTTGGTAAATTGGCTTTGAAGGTTCCTATGGGTTTCTTGAAGATCAAATCTTGGTGATAACTTGGATGCCAAGGCTTAGTTGTTTCTTGAGGATTCAAGGAAAGTGATTGCTTGGAGTACTAGTTTTGTAAATTTGAGGTGAAAAGGTTGAATCTTTAGGGGTTTTCTAAAGGAAAGTAGATCAAGATTTCAAGAAAGAAGGTTTAGCACACGGCTTGAAGAAGAATAGCTAGTACGAGTACTAGGTCTAACATCAAAAAGCTCAATGTGTTTAGTGTAAAAAAGCATGCAGGTTTTAAACAAGTTGGGTTCAAGCAACTTGGTCATGGTGTTAAAACAGTGGTCCATAGAGTACATGTTCAAAAGTGTGTTTGGTTTGAGGTGAAACTACATGGAGCTCAGAAATATCGTGAAGTTGAGGTAATTCAGGATAGTAACGATGATGTTGTAGTGGCTCAAAGAAAGTTGGAGGTTAAACAACTTGAAGGAAAGACATACACAAACTATATGGTAAATGAGCAGGTACACCGTGATGCAAAGGTGGGGGCTAGGGATGAGTTCGATACCAATCCCATATGGAACCGGCACAAAATTGGTGGTATCGCATTTTTCCCGAGCATAGAAGTGTGTACTGGTAGGGTTGAGCAAAACGGACGGTCGACCGGATCGGACCGACCGGACGACTTTGCTTTTCATTACATTCGGTCTTCGGTCCGGTCCTCGGTCTGGCGTTTTGGACCATTTCGGTCCTCGATCCGGTCCGGTTTTGACCGGTCCGGTCGGTCCTCGGACCGTGCTCACCCCTATGTACTGGTACCGTACCTTGGGATTTCGTATCGGTACATGTTCACGTACTCGTTACCGGAAAAAACAGCACTTTGGTTTTTCCCCAATTTTAAAACCAAAAAAAACAAATCAAAGACGAAGACGAAGATAAATATATTGTTACTTATGTTTTGTCTTGGATAACTAGATTGATTAACAATAAGCATAAGTCATTAAATAAATAATGTGGGTGAATAATGTCGAGTACATATTCTATTTAACAAAGATACACATCATTAACAATACATCATTAATATTACTGAAATACTATGACTCATGATGTTTGAGATAGTTTATGAATGTAAAATTAATGATTTTTGTGATTGATAATAGTTTACCATGTTATTTTCGAAACGGTATGTAAAGGGGTAATGGTCGCCAGAGAAGGTGTCACAGACTTTTTTCCCTCCAACTTTGTGTTTGGCTTTATGGTCGTCTTTTTCAATGTAATATGCATGAGAGAGACGAATACGATTGTTTGTATCTTAAATTTTATTCAAAAAGAAAACTCAATTTGTAACCCGGTACCAAAACCTGGATATCCCGTTTATATCGCGTCCCCCCCTATACTTTTGTGGACGGTACCCAAATTTTTCTACCATTATTTTGTCCTCACGTTTCCGATAATGCTCCCGCAACGCGCCTTAGTAAGAATCAGGTCACTCGATCGATCGGTACATGGGTACCGGTCACGGATTCCCGTTTGCGCTACCGATACAGGTACCGGTTCGTTACGGGTATAGTTCCCGTTCTGTTACCGGGATTCGGGTCAAAATGCTCATCCCTAGTGGGGGCAGACATTATGGAAAGCGGAGTACTTGGTCAAGAGTGTTGGAAGTAAGCTTTTTCTTTATACACATGGGCCTCAATGTCATTCTTCTAAAGATCAAGTATAAAGTGTTCCCGGCTATATTTTTGAAGAGCTAAAGGAGTAAGATCTCAAGAGTTCAAGGGGTCAGAAGTAATTATTCAGCTCAAGGCTATATAATGCCTTATCAGGCTTATATTTTTTCATTTTATCTCATTGTTTTATTGTTGTGCTTGTTTTTTTTTTTTTTTTAGTTTTTTTTTTTTTTTTAGTTTTCTCTCTCAGTTGTGATTGAGAAACCCTAGTTTGTATATTTGTAATTTCTTTTTCCTTGTATTGTAAACTTGCCTTTCTTTAGCTTACATTATGGTTAATAATAACAGTGAACCAAGGGGTGGTTGGCTGGGTTCAATGCTAATTGTTGTGGGTTTTAGAGCTTTGGTTTAACAATTTTTATATGGTATCAGAGCCAGGTTACTCTATACCAAAGTTTTAAAACGTTTTTGATAATCTTGAAAATTAAGGTTTGTTCTAAAATTAGGGGTTTTGGTCTATACGTTTAGATCTTGGTTAATCAAATGGCAAATTGTTGTTTTTAGTCTTGAATCTGTTAGGTTTAAGCGTTAATTGATCAATTTAAAAATTAGGGTTTCTTAATTTGGGGTTTTCTTGATCCTGGTGTATTAAGCTTCTGATAGAGCTTGATTCTTGATTAATTTCATATTAATCAAAGTTTAGTCATCAAGAATTAGGGTTTTTTGTATCAAACCCTAATTCAAGTTTAAAGTGGTTCGATTATTGTTCCTTGTGGTCTAATTGGTCTTGTTGCACTATCTTGTGCAATCTTGAGTTAAAACCCTAACCTCAAAAATTAGGTTTTCAACTGTTTTTGATCAATTAGAAGTATTGTTTACATCCTGTCATTAATTGTTGTTTTTCTTTCAGGTTGTGATTCCGTTGTGCTGTTTGGTTTTCTTGGATCTTCTTGATCTATCTTGGATTGTTGCAGCGTGTGCACTGTAACACCTCTCACGCCATTCTTTAGGTTTTTAGTTTTTTCGCGCGCGCGCGCGCGCTCGCTGCGCGCTCGCGTAGGGATAGATTAAGAGATTGTTTGTGGTTTGTTTTTTGTTCTGTTTTTTCCTTGGTTGCAATTTGTGTTGCTGCATTATTTGTTGTGTGATTTTTATCTGTTGTTATAATGGTTGAGACCTCCTAAGGATAAGGGGGTTGAAGGGGGTAGTAGTGACCTTAAGTTAGACATTTATGACCCTTTATATTTACATCCTCAAGACATTGGTTCTCAGCTGGTTACCTTCAAACTTGAAGGTACTGAGAATTACAAGGTCTGGTCTGCTGCTGTGCAATTAGCTTTACACACTAGAAACAAAATTGGGTTTATAACAGGAAAATGTGTTAGGAATGAAAATGAAGGACCTTTACAACAACAATGGGATAGGTGTAACGCTGTGGTTTTGTCTTGGTTGTTGGGTTGTGTGTCTCCTGAGTTGTATAAGGGACAAGTGTTTTGTAAAAATTCTAAGAATGTTTGGGATGAGTTAAAGGAGACATATGACAAACAAGATGGGTCTGTGATTTATAATTTGCATCATAAAATCTATACTTTAACTCAATCTGGTATGTCATTATCTGAGTATTATCATGAGTGTAATTCTTTGTGGAGGCAATTTGATTCTCTTGTTGATCTACCTGCATGTGTTTGTGAGGGAAGTGATAAGCTGAAGAAACATGCTCAACTCTTAAGGTTGATGCAGTTCTTAATGGGTTTAGATGATGTGTATGGTTCTGTTAGGAGTATGATTCTTACATCTGATCCTATTCCTGATGTTAAGTCTGCCTTTGCTACTCTTTCTAGGGATGAGTCCCATAGAAACAGTAATATGGTCTCTAATACCTCTAAGTCTGGACCTACTGCCTTTGCAGCTAGGTCTGGAAGTAATAACTGGAATTCTAACAGAAGTAATAACAATACCGGTAATAATAATTGGATTTCAAACAGGAATACTAGTAATGTTGGCAGTACTAGTAATAGTAATAATAGAAGGTTTGGCAGGGTGTCAAACCTAGTTTGTAAGCACTGTAATATGACTGGTCATACAATTGAGAGATGTTTTGAATTGGTTGGTTATCCACCTGGGTTTAAAAAGAATGTTAATAATCAAAACAACTCTAATAATGTTTCTAAAGGTGATGATAAGTTTGATCATAATAAGAGTGCCTCTCACACTCTTACTAATGATCAATATCAGAGACTTATGGTTTTGTTAAGTGGTACAGGTGATACTAGCAAAGGTTTTGCTAGTGTTGCAGGTACGGTTCTATTGTCTAATCATGTTATAAGTTTTGTGTGCTGTAGGTTTTTTAATTATAATTCTAATATAAGTACATATAGTACTTATATTGGATGGATTATAGATTCAGGGGCTAGTCAACATATCACATTTAGCACAACTTTTTTACATGATATAATTGACGTTTCACACTTAAGTATAACAGTTTCTCATCCTAATGGTACAATTGAACATGTAAAACAAATTGGAAACTATGTTTTAGGAAAAAACTTAATTGCTAAAGATGTGTTGGTGGTTCCTGGATATCATGTTAGTCTATTGTCTGTTCACAAGTTGTCCAGAGATAATCAAGTTGTTGTCAGTTTTAATGATTCTAAGTGTCTAATTCAGGACTCAACTCAAAGGTTCCTGATGGGGACTGGTAGTGAGAAAGGTGGTTTATATTTCTTAGATGAAGGTAATAGAATTACTAATAGTAATATAAAAACTTGTGGTGTGTCTAATTGTATTTGGCATAACAGACTTGGTCATCCTGCTGACCAAGTCTTAGTGGTTCTTAAACATAAGATTAAAGATGTTAATCAGACTAATTCAGGACCTTGTGACATCTGTCACAAGGCCAAGCAAACAAGAGAACCATTTCCTCTTAGTAATCATAAGTCTAAACACTTAGGTGATTTAGTTCATTTAGATGTCTGGGGTCCATATAAAGTTACTAGTAGAGATGGTTTTAGATATTTTTTAACTGTTGTTGATGATTACACCAGGGCAGTTTAGGTGTTTTTGCTAAAAAGTAAAAATGAGGTTTTTAATAACATTGTAAGTTTTTATAATCTAATCAAAAATCAATTTGAGAAAAATATAAAGGTTTTTAGAAGTGATAATTGAACAGAGTTTGTAAATAAACAAGTTGATAGTTTTTTAAAAATAAATGGTATTTTGCATCAAACTACTTGTCCGTATACACCCCAACAGAATGGTGTAGCAGAAAGAAAGCATAGACATCTTTTAAATACTGCTAGGGCCCTCATGTTTCAGGGAGGGTTACCTTTGAACATGTTGACTGAATCTATTCTAACTGCTATTTATTTAATAAACATGTTGCCTACTACTGTGTTAGCTGGTAAAAGTCCCTAGTTAGTTTATAATAGTGAACCTAGTCTCCTTCATTTAAGGACTTTTGGTTGTCATTGTTTCTCAACTGTTTTAAATGAAACTGATAAGTTTGCTTCTAAATCTGAAAAATGTGTCTTTGTTGGATATGCTTTTGATAAAAAAGGATATAAGTTGTTTAGTTTGGATAATAAAAAGTTTTTATTTTCAAGGGATGTAAAGTTTTATGAGACAGTGTTTCCTTTTAAAAATAAATCTTTTACTAAAGATTTTGTGTTTGAAAAAATGGAATAAATGATTTAAATTTCTTTGATGAGAATAATGATAGCAGTCCTAAGTCTGATGAGCCCTATGATGATGGGGGAGTAAGTGCAGGTATTGGTAGTAAACCTGTACCTGAGACTAGTACCCAGAACCCATCTGACAGCACTGTAGAAGCTGTTGCCAGTGAAACAGTTGATCAAACTGATAAATCAGATACTATAGATGTCACTGGTAGTACTTCTAGTAGGAAGGTCAGTAGAGAGAATGAGTATGCAACAGAAGCATATGTTTCTGAGGGTATACAGGGTACTAAGTTAGATAATGAAGAATATGAATCTGAGGGTGAAGACATCGAGTCATTTGGTCATTTGTTTGGGTGGACACCAGAACCAGCAGTAGGACAGACTGTTAGAAAATCTAGTAGGAAAACTAGTCTTCCAATTAAATATCAAGATTATATGCTTGATAAAAAGCATAAGTATGGTATAAATACTGTGATTAACTATTCAAACTTAAGTATTGATAACTATGTGTTTGCTACTAGTATTAATAAAATTCATGAGCCTACCACCTACCAAGAAGCTGTTAAAGACAGCAGATGGATAGAGGCCATGAATCAGGAAATTGAAGCTCTTAATAGGAATAATACTTGGGAAATAACTGACCCCCCTTTACCCTACACCACCCCCCCCCCACCCCAGCACAAACAAGCTATAGGTTCTAAATGGGTCTGGAAGGTTAAGTACAAGTCTAATGGTGATATTGAAAGATTTAAAGCTAGAGTTGTAGCTAAAGGATTCAATCAAAAAGAAGGAATAGACTACGATGAGACATTTTCACCTGTAGTGAAAATTGTAACTGTTAGATGTGTTTTGAGTATTGCTATTAAGAATAAATGGTCTTTATTTCAGCTTGATATTAACAATGCATTCTTGTATGGAGATCTTGAGGAAGAAGTTTATATGAATTTGCCTGAGGGATTTTGTGATAAAAATGAGAAAAAAGTTGCCAATTGGTTAAGTCATTGTATTGATTTATACAGGCTCCATGAAAATGGAATGAAAAATTAGTCATCAATTTTGTTTGAAAATGGTTTTGTTCAAAGTGTTAATGATTTTTCATTATTCATTTAAGCTGCTCAAGGAGTTATCTTGTTCTCTTTTTATGTTGATGATATAATTGTTACTGGAAATAACATTGATGAAATTAATAAGTTCAAGCAGTTTTTGAGTTCAAAGTTTCTAATTAAAGATTTGGGAAAACTGAAATATTTTTTGGGGATTGAGGTTGTTAATATACCAGAAGGTATATGTTTAACTCTGAGGAAATATTGTACTGAGTTGTTATCTGAGTTTGGTATGTTAGCCTGTAAGCCATGTGGTATACCTATAGAATCAAATCCTGATAGTAAGAAACTTGTTTCCAAATTTGGTGATGATGAGGCTTTAACTGGTATAACTCAGTATCAAAAATTGGTTGGTAAGTTGATTTATTTGACTATGACAAGGCCTGACATATCTTATGCAGTTCACTGCTTGAGTCAAGTCATGCATAGTCCTATGAAATCACACTTAAGACTTGCTTTTAGAGTCTTGAGATATTTGAAAAATGCTCCTGGTTGTGGTATAACTTTTAAGAGGAATGCTGATAATAATTTGAGTCTTTGTTGACTCTGATTAGGCTAAATGTAAGATCACTAGGAGGTCTATAACTGGGTATAGTGTGTTTCTTGGAAACAATCTTGTTTCTTGGAAAAGTAAGAAACGGTCTGTTGTATCTAGGTCTTCAACTGAGGCTGAGTTCAGGGCTATGTGCAATGTTTGTTGTGAAGTGATTTGGATAAGGAAGATTTTAACAGATCTTCAGGTTGATACAGATTTGCCAATTGAGATGAATTATGATAACAACTCTGCAATTCAAATCTCTGCAAATCCTGTATTACATGAGAGAAGTAAACATTTTGAGATTGATTTGTATTTCCTTAGGGAAAAGATTGCAGATGGGCTTATAAAGCCTAGAAAAGTCAAGTCTGAGGATAATATAGCAGATTTGTTCACAAAAGGGTTAACCATTTCTGACCATAATTTGTTGTAGTCTGGGTTTGTTTAATCCTTTTCAGGTGTAAAAGCTTATGGAGGAGTGTTGGAAGTAAGCTTTTTCTTTATACACATGGGCCTCAATGTCATTCTTCTAAAGATCAAGTATAAAGTGTTCCCGGCTATATTCTTGAAGGGCTAAAGGAGTAAGATCTCAAGAGTTCAAGGGGTCAGAAGTAATTATTCAGCTCAAGGCTATATAATGCCTTATCAGGCTTATATTTTTTCATTTTATCTCATTGTTTTACTGTGTGTTGTTTAGTTTTCTCTCTCAATTGTGATTGAGAAACCCTAGTTTGTATATTTGTAATTTCTTTTTCCTTGTATTGTAAACTTGCCTTTCTTTGGCTTACATTCTGGTTAATAATAACAGTGAACCAAGGGGTGGTTGGCTGGGTTCATTGCTAATTGTTGTGGATTTTAGAGCTTTGGTTTAACAATATTTATAACATGACATCAAACAGTCAAACCTAATCACCATTAAGCGCATCGCTGATCCGTTCTAGAAACACTGCAAATTTAGAACTGCCTCCCCATACCAAATTTACTTGATCAGCCATACTCCATAGAAAGGCATTGACATTTTTACATGGCATTAAACAGTCAAGCCTCATATCATAACATGACGAGTATTTCTGGAATCCAATACTTTGCCCACCAAACCAACACTGCTTGATCATGCATGCTCATCTTGAAGGTTTTGACTATTTTACATGTCACTAAACAGTCGAATCTTAGTCATAAAGTCAAGTGAACTCTTGTTAGACTTGACACGACCCATTCAGTTTAGGGACCTTTGTTTTGAACTTTAAGTTCTATAAATCTTCCACTTTTTTCGTTGCAATAGAATCTTTTACAACCAACCTCATTATCTTTTATCTAACAGCAATATAAGTGATAGCATTGTATAGCAGATCAGTTCTTCTTTGATCTCCTCTGAAAAGCCTATTATTTCTTTTACCTGCCATATGAAGTGCACCATTGCACATAGATACAATCTTCTCAAGATGCTTCAGATAGAGTTTACACAAGGTTGTTTACTTATTACATATGTTATCTTGTCCTATTTAATAAGCATACTCACCAGTCATCATCTTCTGCATCTGCAACCATATTGCTTGTGAATAGCAGCAAGAGAAAAATAAGTGAATACGAGAATCAGGCAAGAGTTTGCACATGGGATACACCATTGTATAATTAAGAAAATTGCAGTTCAATTTTGTTTTCTAGAAAAGGAAATTTTTATTGATATATACAACATAAAATGTGCATAATATGCATCGGGATCAAACACACGCATTACTTCTTCAAAAGAAATAGCAAGAGCAGTTAACTCACGCTCATCCAAACACCCCTATGAACCTCCACAAACACCCATCTGGTCATCTTCATTATCTCATGGCCAAACATCCAACCCTCATCAATACAAAGTGTACACCCGACTGGATTCTTAATACAGTACAAAACAATTTTTTATCTGATGATCTTCAACGTACCTAATCAAAACACTTTATACAAATCATTATTAACCAGTCGCTTGTTTTGGAGAATCATTTATGTTTAGGCAAATCGGCTTACACAAGGTTGTTTACTTATTACATATGTTATCTTGTCCTATTTAATAAGCATACTCACCGGTCATCATCTTCTGCATCTGCAACCATATTGCTTGTGAATAGCAGCAAGAGAAAAATAAGTGAATACGAGAATCAGGCAAGAGTTTGCACATGGGATACACCATTGTATAATTAAGAAAATTGCAGTTCAATTTTGTTTTCTAGAAAAGGAAATTTTTATTGATATATACAACATAAAATGTGCAAAATATGCATCGGGATCAAACACACGCATTACTTCTTCAAAAGAAATAGCAAGAGCAGTTAACTCACGCTCATCCAAACACCCCTATGAACCTCCACAAACACCCATCTGGTCATCTCCATTATCTCATGGCCAAACATCCAACCCTCATCAATACAAAGTTTACACCCGACTGGATTCTTAATACAGTACAAAACAATTTTCTATCTGATGATCTTCAACGTACCTAATCAAAACACTTTATACAAATCATTATTAACCAGTCGCTTGTTTTGGAGAATCATTTAGTTTAGGATAATTCGGCTCTAAACCCTCCACATAAACCATAGCATTTGATAAACACGAAAGCAAAATTGCAATGTCCGGGAACTAAAACTAGTTGGGTGAAGAGGACAGTAGTGGTGATAAGGTGGAAAAGTGCAGGGGGAAAGGATCGAGCAAGTTGTGTCACAAACTCGTTCTTGTTGACCCACACATTTTGTCCATCGTTTAAAAACATTATACTATCATGAGTGCAATATATAGGATACAACTTACCGCAAGTTGTAACCCGTTTGACCTGTCTCATTTGACCCATTTCATGTTTGAGATAAACCACAATCCAAAAATCAACACAAGTACAAAGCTGCTACTTTTAATCGAACACTAAAGAAAGATTACAAAGTTGCAGTTATAGGCCTCTTGGGCCATAAGTTTTACAGTTTATAATAAGCTAAATATAAGATGCTTTTATTTTGAAGCCTACCATGGTACAGCAGCTGCCTCCTTAAAAATGTTTTCATAAGGTTCAACTTTGCGTCTGAAAGAATCCAAAACCTTCGTACACTTTGCAGTTTCCTTCAGCGTCTTAAGTCTTCCTTTAAGTTTTGGTATCTCTCTTTCAACACGTTCTATCTCGCATTTTGACTCTGTATAGCTCTGTATATCTGGTGCCGCTTCTGATTCAGATAAGAAAGTCGCAAGTAGATGTATCTTATCCCTTAAAAACGCAACCTTCATACCCAATAGTTCAAAAGCTTTTAAAATATTATCCCAGTTTTCAAGCTCCTCCTTGGTAGTGTTGAGCTTGGTGTTCTTGATCTTAGCAGCTATGTTAACAGTCTGACCAATCATACCCACCACCAACTTAGTATACAGGCCTTCAGGTAAGCCATCATGAAGTAATTGCTTTTTCTGAGAGCATAACCTATAGTAACTTGATCTCATGTCATCTGAAAGCTCGTTATCAATGCAGAGACCTCTGTATACAATGTTGAAAGAGACTCTGTGTGTTCTGGGCTTCTTAGGGACCACAGTTAAAGAAAGAGACTCTGTGTGTTCACGTCTCTTTAGTCGTGAAGTCGATGCAACTGTTTCCATAAAAAAAATTCAAAGAATTAATAAATGTAATGTAAGATTTTGGTTTTGTATATTTTTGTGCCTTTGAAAATTAAAAATATATATATATATATATTTGAGTACCAGGAAATTCAAATTACTTACCTAAAGCCATTTGTTCTGCTTGTGTTTCTACATTCATAAGGCTCAGAGAACCATCAACCTCAATCCCATTATTCGCCTTGATGATGTAAACCTACAAACGTTGGATTAACAGTTAAGCAAGCATGCTAATATTGTTTCTGTTCTTAATCTCTTATAAATAAGTATGTATGAAGAGATAAGCCACCTTAAACTTTGTCGGTTTGACTAATTGAAAAATCAGCACATCTCCTTCAACCAACTTATGTGCATCTACAAATTTTTTCCAGCCTGCACTAATCCTAAAATTGTATGGAAAATATTTCACTTCCCATTGCACTCTTTTTTCATCTTCAAGCACAAAATGGACATCGTTTGGTAAATTTTTTGGTAAATGTGACTTGCAGAAATCTGTTGGAAGGCCCTGCAAACCAAAAAGGGGTGGTATCTTGTTATGTCATGTTTTTGTAGCTGAAAAACAGCAGTGAACAGTTGAACAAAAGGCATTACCAGCGAAGAGCCAGAGGTTACGTACAATCTAACCATCATTTTATAACAACTAGGAAAGTCACTTCCTAGAGTAGACTGAAACTCCTTTGCTTTCATCACTGCAAGAGACCTTTTCTGCAAACTGTATGCAAAACATATGATATCATTTCATGACTTTAGATAACAAGGTAGAAAAACTAGAAAGCCAGACTGACCTCAAAGAGGGATGACTTGAAGGATCGCTTCCAACCTGTTGATGAAAACCATAAACGGCAATTTTCAATACACAAAACGTTTTGATATAACTACCAAAATGGGACAAAAAAGTATAGTTATCAAAGCTAGTCTTTAGAAAACAGTAGCTTGCCATTTATTTTACTTCAACCCAATGGAGAACCATAAGTCAAAAACCAGAAGCATATGATGCCTTGTATTCATTGCTAAACAGACATACAGATAAAGAATTTGTGTTCAATATAAATCGAGATAGCTATGAAGTGGCACATTATTTATTCCAAACATTAATAGCATACAGATCTCTTCCTTTTTCCCAAATAATTATCTAATCTAACTGACCTACTCTTCAATTCAGTTTAAAAACAGATCCTAAAACCTTCACAAATAGATCATAGCTAAACCAGACTAAATAATACATCAAATACAATGTTGTTCCAAATTGGCAACAAGATCAGTAACAATTGAAAAGATAAATTTGGGTTACAAATTCTTACGATCTTAAGCGGCGCAGGCTGATCTTCCTCTAGCACATTGAACCTGCTCAGATTCAAGTTTCTCTGCATACGCTGTGACAAAAAAAAAACCATTTCCAGTGTTAGCAAGCATATACATTGATAGATTTATTATAAACATGTAATTAAAAGAGATCGGAGTTACCGATGAAGGAGCACAGATAGTAGGAGGCCGGGAATGAGAAGTTTCAGCAGAATTGGGGTTTTTAGTGCCAGCTTTGAAGATTGGCGCCGCCATAGCTAGGGTTTTTTATTCGGGGAAACGGAGAGAATATAGAGAGAATAGAGAGAGATATAGTGTAGTTGGCAAAATAGGGTTGAGGTAATATTTAAGAGCATAAAATTGTCCAAAAAGCTCCTTCCACGTGTTACTTTCTTATTATAGGATATTTTAGTGAGTGTCTTCCATTATAAAATGTCGTATTTAACATTTTATTTATATATATTTCTATGGCATCTTTGTACGGAGAGGAAGGGAAGTAAACAAAAAAAAATCCAAGTTTTTTTTCTCAACTAAAAGGGAATATTCATATATATCGTATTTAAACAATTTCTTTCTCCAACCTTTCTTTACCAAGAGTGGGAGAGTATTTGGAGATAAAAGAAACGAAGTGCTAAATATATTTTAAAGTATGACTAAATACGATTCATCTATACTTCTACACTATATTCAGCAATAAGGTTGTGGACCGCGTCCAGATTTAATGATAGAGAGAACCAATCACAAGCCTCCAATTTGAAAATTCTCGAATTTTCCTTCCCAAAACTCAAAACACACTCTCCTTCTCAAAACTATCATAACTAGATACAGAACTATACTCTCTCCGTCATGAGAAATCAAAGAATCTACGTTTTTAGATCCATCATAGTTGTACTGCATTCATCGCATATGCATCACCTTTGTCTTCGCTTTTCAATATGACCACATATCGTTCAAATAATTTTAATTTAAGCAGACGTTTTTTTACTCATTTAGAGTATTAAAGACATATTTGTGATAACATCTTTCTTTCCATTTCTCTCTAACTCAAGAATAGAAATGAGATTACACGGGAACATTACATGGCAACTTAATCAATCGGGGGTGTAGGTTGACACAATTCGGCATATAAATCAATCATAAGTAAAAGATATAAAATTACCATCTAAAAATAGCTTTTAACCTGTGATAGAGCCATAGAACTATATAGTTGCAACCGATGCAGCGGTTGATCTATATCTGCTTATTGGTTCTTATGACTTTTCCTTCCTAAAAAAAGTAAGGAGCTTCCAAATTAGTGATTTAGCAGGTTTAGTTGATTATTTTCGCTTAGCAGACTCCACTGAGTTCTGTTATCCTTCAAGCTCATAAGTTATTTGATTTCTTGTTAAGACAAAACTCTGTCTTAAGCCATGCAATCTTTTAAGACTAGTTGTTATGTATGTAAGTTAATGCATTTAAGGATGTTCAGGATCACTAAATAATTCTGCCAATGTTGTATCAGCATTCCCTGAGTTATTAACAAGTGTTTACCTTATAAGAATATTTAAGTCAAGAATGTTAAGCATTGATTGATATTTGGATCTGCTATGCATGGCTTGTCCATAGTCTCGCAACTTTCTTAACAAGGGGTATCTACTATCTCGTCATGCACTCATGCATCCTCTCATTGAAACTGATTGGATGCGGGTATATTGGTCTCTAGTCAAATAATGAACAGCCAAATATGGTTTATACTCCACTTGTTCAATTAAAGTAGTTTTTCATCAGCTAGATTTTCCCTTTTGCTTATTAATTATATCACATCTTTATGTTAAAAAAGAAAACAAAAATGTTAATCGAAAGATTTTGAGTTATTGATCAAACTGAGTATAAACCATATTTCACCGTTGACCAAACTACTCCTACCACTACCATTTCCAATGAGACAACAAAGAGAAACCTATGTAAGAGAGTGTGAAACTATGAGCAAACCTTACAAAGAAAATCTAAAAATTCCCATCAAGTACTCTATTCATATTTAAGTAAGCCTGTGGTGACACATCTCCAATAATTGTTGCATAAATCAGTATATAGACAAAGATCTATTAAAATAAAACTATAGAAATGTATATACTTGTCAATAAATCACCCGGATGCAACCCTTGATGATCATGAATCAACCACAAATGTATTGAAATGCATGAATCAGAAACATAATGTTACCCTACAAATTGTGTTACTAACTTACTACAATAATTATTTGAACAACCACCAAAAGATCAGACGGCTTAAGAATAAGGTTTTTGTGATTAAGAGATTATATAACCTACGGTTGAGCTTAAAGGGTGATAGAACTTACACGCGCTTATTGAAAGTCAAGAAAAAAATATTAACAAAAAATGCAACTCGCTCATTTAGAATTTTAGTATTCATATGAACCCATAAGCTAATATAAAGCAAACTCCGTCTCAAAAGCGACTCTCGATTCAGTCATGACCGGAAAAAGCTCTCTTAAGCGTCAGGGTCACAATTGGAAACCCACAAAGAAAAATGGCTGCGCGCAATAATACAAGTACACTGGCCCCCGCCTAAGTCAAGATCACTGGATTTCTATAAACCAATCGGCATTCCTCATACCATATTAATTCTACAAGTTAACTAATATGATAAATAATCAAAACTCAAAATCCTTACGGCTTCATCGGTAATGCTTACAAACAGCTTATATGAATAATGTGTTTCAATACAACATATAAGTAGGACTAAGGGGGTGTTTGTCTAAGATTTTACGAAGGGCTTATAAGTTTATTATCTTATATAACTAAAATAAGACCATACAAGTGTTTGGGTAAGCTTATAATGAGGGGTTTTGTGTAAGCCAAAAATTTGTGGCTTATTGACTCAAATGTATGCCGCCTCACCGGTTAATCCCGGGACCGTGTCCGACCCAAAATATGCACACCTAGCGAGGTTTGAACGCTTGACGTCTTGTGAGGAAACCAAGGACCTTACCACTAGGCCATTTGGTGGCGGTTACTTAGAGGAAAATAACGAATGTATTGTGTAAAGACACATTATATCTATTTTATCAAATATTGCAAACATAATAAGTAAGATTATACAAACCTAGATACAAAAGTATCCTGGCAAGTATTGATCTCCCGAGTGTCGTTTCGAATGAGTGGTGAATTTGAGATTTGTCGGCCAAGTCTTGCTTGACGCTTAGTTGTCCCAAAAGGTTTTTAGGTTTATGTTAATAAGTCTAATATAACCAAGGCAAAACTGATTTCTATCAACTATATATCTTAGCCTAAAATCACAAGCTAAATAACGCATTTGACTTTTGAATATCTAAAATTGCTAGACTCCGAGGTCTCGTTCATCTAACCCTAATGATAATAAGGAAGCTAGCTTGAAGGTCTCCGAAACTAACCGCCTCAAATCATGCATTCTTATCCGATTCAAATATTAAAGGTCAAAGCTTTATCTAAGCTAACAATCGGAAAATAGATAATTGAAATAGGATTAGAAATCACAAGACTAGGGATAAAATGAAGTCTAAAACATACCCAATCTAGAAGCTCATATATCATAGCTTCATAATCTGCCTTTGCAAATGAATAAAGTTTAATTAATAATTTATAAAAGTAAAAATGATAAGTATGAAGATGTGGGTTTTAAATTCATTTTTGGAAATTCGAACATCTGTTTCGTCGATTGGGGCTGTCGTCATCTGGAACAAGAACACAATCTCACCTTTTAATGAAGTCGTCTACATGGAAGATAAGAGAAATATAGTTAGGGGGTGTTTTTCTGCTTATGAACATAAGCTTATATTTTATAAGCCATAATTTTTCGGCTTATTTTAAGATTTGTGGGCTTATATAAGTTTATTAGCATAATAAACTTATTTAAGCCCATAAGTCTCAAAATAAGTGGGCTTATATTTTATACGCCGAAACAAACACCCCCTTAATTTTAAATAATATGAAAAATAAATAGATATATGATTAGTGACTTGGGTTGTTTAGGTGGAATTAAAAAAAGAAAAATGCGGAGAATTTTGAATATTTGAAATATACGTGGTGAAGAAGGAAAAACATAAAAGCCTACAGGAATGGACACCAAAGGCACCTATCCCCACTACTATGGATTTATGGATATGCATTGATATCTTGATTCCTATAGTTATCAACCAAACACTTACAATAGATATCATTGTCATTCTATTATTCCCATAGGCATATACCAAACACACCCTAAATGCTTCTATTGCTAGTGTTTGGATTAGCTTATTTTCTAAAAAAATGCAAATATATTTGTAAAACTAATTATATTATAAGTATATACAAAAGGCAGAACCTCCGACCCGGGAAAAATTTAATGCGACCCACCCTTGACCCGGCCCCACCCCCTTAATGAGGGTTTTTTTTTTTTTTTTTTTCCTTTTTTCTTTACATTGATTTTTTTTTTTACCTTTTTTTTAACCTTTTTTTTTTCTCAAAAACTTTTTAAAATAAAACTTTACTTTTTTTTTTCTCGGAATACCCTCTCGCGCTGTTTGAGTCATCGGTGTGTTTTTTTATGAATAAACCTTTAAGTTTCCTCAGACCTCGCGCTCCGCTAATCGTCCCGTTTTCTTTTTTCTAAAAAAAATTTTAAAATAAAATTTTCCTTTTTTTTTCTCGAAATACCCTCTCGCACTGTCGGAACCATCGGTCTGTTTTTTTATGAATATTTTTTCCTTAACAGTTAGTTTTTTTTTTTAACATTTTTTTTTTCCTTTTTTTTCCTCAAAAAGTTTTTAAAAGTAAACTTTTTTTTCTCAAAAAAATTTTAAAATAAAATTTTCCTTTTTTTTTTCTCGGAACACCCTCTCGCACTCTTTTAGTCATCGGTCTGTTTTTTTATGAATAAAACTTTAAGGTTCCTTAAACCTCGCTAAAACTTTAAGTTTCCTCAAACCTCGAGCTCCGCTAATCGTCCCGCAACGGCGCGCGGTTGCCAGTTTTTTTCCCTTTTTTTCCCAAAAAATTCCTAAAATAAAATTTTCCTTTTTTTCCCTCGGAATACCCTCTCGCATGCATTAAATGGCCTTTTGCATTTAGTGTGCATTAAATGCACCGGGTTGACCGGGGTGCATTTAATATGCCGGCTCAAAATTTAATGCAACCCGATTTTTTGACCCGGTACATTTAATGAGCCCTTTTTTTTTTCTTTACATTGACTTTTTTTTTTACCTTTTTTTTTTTCTCAAAAACTTTTTAAAATAAAACTTTACTTTTTTTTTTCTCGGAATACCCTCGACCCGGGAAAAATTTAATGCGACCCACCCTTGACCCGGCCCCACCCCCTTAATGAGGGATAACCTTAAATTGCTCAAAAAATAAGTTTGATACATTAAATTAAGAAAAAAAAAGTTGAGTACATTAAATTCAAATTGACCAAAAGTATGGTACACTTTTATGCAATTTGTCCGACTAAAATAGACATTCTTTGTATTTGTTGAATTTTGAGATATAATAACTGTTAGCTATTAAAGACAGAAATTTTAAATAAATATAGCAAATACAAACGAAGTATAAAGATAAATATATTTATAGACGAGACGTTCATACCGGTGTGTTGCAATGGACTTGTTTTTGGGAAAAATCGAACTTTTACTTATGTGAATTAAAATCATCACTTAGGCATTCCAAGAGTACAGCTTAATATGCCCCCAATGTAACCTTTATAATTATCTTGATCCCATGTTTTTGGGAAAAATCGAACTTTTACTTGACGTGTTAGAAGGTATATTTTTGTAAAAAAAAAAAATTAACGGTCGTTAAGTAACGAACGATTTAAAGCACTGTTTTGGTGCATTCTAAAAACAACTCAAGTTTTTAGCCTTTTAGGCGAATCATAAGCTGAAGTTAGTGGTGCTAGTGTGTCAAATAGTCATTGCTGTCAAGGCCTTTATTTCTAGGTGTATACGAAAGAATGCAATCATAATATATTCCTAGTAGACTTGTATGATGAAGGCGCATACTTATAACAATTTCCGCACTATTATATATATTATACAAAAGGACGCCCGACCCAAAAGGAACCGGGCTGCATTTAATTTTTTTGACCCGACATTTAATGAGCCTTTTTTTTTTCTTTTCTTTCTTTACATTGACTTTTTTTTTGACCTTTTTTTTAACCTTTTTTTTCTCAAAAACTTTTTAAAATAAAACTTTACTTTTTTTTTTCTCGGAATACCCTCTCGCGCTGTTTGAGTCATCGGTCTGTTTTTTTATGAATAAACCTTTAAGTTTCCTCAAACCTCGCGCTCCGCTAATCGTCCCGTTCTTTTTTTTTCTCAAAAAATTTTTAAAATAAAATTTTCCTTTTTTTTTCTCGGAATACCCTCTCGCACTGTTGGAGTCGTCGGTCTGTTTTTTTATGAATAAAACTTTAAGTTTCCTCAAACCTCGCGCTCCGCTAATCGTCCCGCAACGGCGCGCGGTCGCCAGTTTTTTTTCCTTTTTTTTTTCAAAAAATTTATAAAATAAAATTTTCCTTTTTTTTTCCTCGGAATACCCTCTCGCACTGTTTGAGTCGTCGGTCTGTTTTTTTATGAATAAAAGACTTTAAGCTTCCTCAACACTCGCTAAAACTCAACTTTAAGTGTCCTCAAACCTCGCCTAGCATAAAAAAGAACAACGCATAATACGTCAAACCGTAAATTACGTATTCTTTTTTTATTTGACGAAATAGCCCCCTCATAAATTTTCAATACCCTTCGCACTATTGTTAAAATTACGAAAACGTCCCTTAATTTAAGTTTTTTTTAGAAAATATCCTTTCCCCCACTAGCGGGTCGACCTTATTTTTTTTTAGAATCACCAAAACAAGCTAAATCCGTTCGTATACGTAACGACAGTTTAATTTTTTTTTTTTACAAAAATATACCTTCTAACACGTCCAACCGAAAACACCGGCCACCAAACATCCCGCAGTTGAGCGCGGGTGAGCCTAACTTGTTATGAAACATTTTCACATAATATACAGAATAAATGTGTTCAATGCCTATTTTGTTATTACATGTCCCCGGTAATCCATTAGCCATGCTACAAACGTATACACTGATTACCTACAGAAGGTTCATCAACACGTTCATTAATCTTCATGATGACGTATAATAGGCATACCAGGCCGGGCCCAACTAAACAAATAGGCAGGCGAGAACTAAGCCCAGGATCGCATAGGCACGGCCCAGACATAGCAAGACGGGCGTGGATCAGTTTTAGCCGCTTCCGCATATCACCTACGGAAGGGAATTCGCGTCAGCGTCCGCAGTCACGATTAACACGGATCCTTGCCCGACAAGGTGTTGGTGATTTTAGTGTCATCAATCATTTTTGTGTAATGGTGATTTACCCGAGACCAAATGAATTTCAAGTTACGTTATAATACGAGTTCGGGGGTGTGGAGTGCACGCTTGTATAAACTAATTAACTTGATTTCGGCTACGAAAAATGGAAAAGGTTGTTAATGTAAGTCAAGGGAAGTTTAGTGACAGAATTCGTGTGCCATAGTGACAGAATTCGTGTGTCACTAAATTGTCCATATACACATGTCTTTAATGATAGCGGTTAGCGACAATTTTAGGTTGTTACAAAACTGTTGCTGGAACATTTAAAGGATGTGTTGATTTTCACCAAAGGGTGTGTCTTTTCACCAAGAGACACACATATTCCCTACAAGACTACAACCGCCATTTAGTTTATATATGTAAACATATTTTGGTTTTCTAAGATATGAACATATTCATATCAACAACAAATACAACAAATTATTCAATGTTTTGCTCTTTTTCTTTTGCCTAGAATTTGAGTGGTTCATTCTTGTCTTATCCCTATACAAATTTCTTGTAACCCAAGGCAATCAATAAGGTAAAAATATTGTATCAGGAAAGTGGACTTTTACACGATTTAAGAATTTATCCGATAATATTTAATTATCAAGACCTAAAAACCAACACAAGGGTCCCACTCCGGCCACTACAACTATAAACGAACTACTAGGAAACCTTAGTATTTGGTTTCCCTATAAATAGGAGTCATCTGACACACCACAAAGTACACAACTTTCTGATATTCTTTACACACATATATTCTGTGACAACATGAGCACTTACTTTTACGCCGGAATCCAATCGTGGGGTCCGTCCCCACGATAAGGCTAACGGTTCTTTTCTCTACATATCCAATCCATTAGTCACTTACCGGCCTGGCCTGTAAGTATCCTCAATCCACTTCATTCCCCGCACTTTGTAGTAACACTTCCTATTCCATGTTTGAACAAAATGTGAAAAAGAAATCCACATTTTGCGTTTGAATGGTAACACCGTAACAACATTGATTTGTTTAACTTTCAGCAATCATAAATCCTACGTAATCACATATTAATAAACCAAATAGTAATATCATACCCTTATCCACTAACAACCGAGGTAAAGTAACAGCAACTTACATCCCAAAAATTCTGTAAAAAGTTCAATCTCCAACATGGATCCTACTGTTGATCAATTTGTTTAAATAGAACGAATACGTGATTCGACTACCGAAACAAAGTTTGCAATGTTTCCAATATACTTGTATTTATAATAAATCCAATAAATAGAATGAAATACCATAGACTCGTTCAGAAATCTCGAGAAGACCATCAGGTGGCTTTTTGTAATACAATCTTTGTAACAATGCCATTTCTATTAATCAACGATGTTCTTGTCGCAAAATCGTATGGCTGAAACCTTAGAAAGGACAATGTAATTTTACAGTTGATTGTACAAAACTATCTTAGATAATCATATACTATCTCAGATAATCATATACATATATTCTTTTTCAAGATGACCCAAACAGATGGGTAGACAAAGAGGACTTCATGTATGTTTAGTTACCTTAAGGATTGAAGTCAAGTCTTTCACTCAAAGTATGTCATGGCGGCTTAACCTGTATTTGTGACTTTCTTTTGGAAAGGACATGCAACATATTCAAAGATCAACCTTGACATAATTAAAGCAGTATGAAAGTACCTGCAATTTTGTTAACTAAAACTTAAAAATAAACTATGAAATCTTAGCAATATAGTTTTAGCATTGTTTGAAAAAGAGGTTCAGGACTCTTACTCCTACTGTCACTGCCATAAAAAAAGGGAAAACGTAATTTAGATACATTTGTTTTCACAAATTGCAAATCAGAGTGAGGCTCAACACCTTAAATAATGGTATGGTGTTTGCTTTTAAGTCGTAACTGATGGGTAGGGCCAAGAGATTGAAAGTAAAACACTTTAAATTTATCTTCATTTGCATCAATCTCTTGAAGCTTTAAGTTGCTATGATTCAAGTTGCTGTAATTGTTGTTGTAACAGCCGTAGTATTCATTATCGTTGTAGATGTCGTTGTAACTGGCAGGTGAAAGGAATGGAAGCCTTTGTTTAGAGCATTGAATGTAAGTTAACAATATCCTTAGTATTGTTGCTGTAACTGTCATGTCCATCAACCTTCCTGCGTATTCATTGTGGTGGTAATTGGTGCTGTAACTGACTGCAATATTGATTAGGGAGGGAACGTACCTGCGTTGATGAAAGCCTTTGTTGAAAGCCTTTGTTTTACATCATTAATATTGTCCTATTAAATATATGAAACCGGATCTTATATAATACAGGGCTAATGACTTGTAAATGTATCCAACTTGTCATTTTTTGTTATTCCGTGTAGTCAACTATTTTTTTCTATTAAAACACAAACTTTGCAAATTTCGACTTTTCTATGTATCGGTTTACCTGCTCAGCCCTTAACAGGTTACAAACTGAAATTTAAAATTTTAATTTCTTTTTTAAATTCCAACAAAGCCTCCACCTCACACTCTCAAGCCACCTAGCCTCCACCTCACACTCCCAAATTCATGTATGACTAGTTTAACACTTTAACTGTTCAACCCTTTGACTTCTTCACTTTTAATTTTCGCATGAATTTTCTTTCTCTGAAACATGATCTACCATCTTTAACTTATTTTCCTGTATACCAAAATACCAAAATTCCTCCTCATGTAATGTTATCACTCCCGCTATGATGAGAAAAGATCAGCAGCCCTTCTATAGGAACTTGGGTTGCGGCATCAATTCCTCCGACTCTTTTTTAGAAGATTTATTGCACCATTTATTTTATATTCTTTTATTAGTACATTACGTTTTAGTATTCCCCAATCAAAACTCATACAAATGTTAAAAGTGTCACAGATAAATATCTAAACCTCTGAGTGACCCACGTACCAAATTTTTGTTGACTTTTTCCCCACCCACTGGTGGTGTGACATATGGAGGTGGTGTGACGACGGAAAATAAGCGAGTACTAATGGGTCAAATGTGGGCTAGATCAGAGTTTAAATTCGCGTTCGTGTTGTGTTTATGACTTAAATCTGGGTTTGAATCTTCATAATTAATTTATCTATGTGTGATGGTTTTGATGGTGGCTGGAAGTGGGTTGTGACAGTGACTGGAAATGGGTGGCGCATTGGGGATGGTGTTTTCCCAAGAAACCGCAATATCAAATTATAAAAAGTAACCGAAATCAGACGGGTTAATTTAGACTTAGTGTTTCGTTTTAGTGGTTTGGTTTGAAATTCTTTTCGGGGTTTAGTTTAGATTTCAGTTTTGATTTAGGAATTGGGTTTTAATTTTGATTTTTGAAGATGAAGACGAACATGGAGGAGGAGGAGGTGCGGTGGAAGAGGATGTGTGGTGGTGAGTTTTGATAAATAAGATGGTGTTTGACAATAGTTACCTTATAATTTCTGACTTCATGAGTTCATTCATATATTCATATCAGTGAAATGATTATTTACAATTTGAAGTTATTGATCTCTTTCTGTACAGTGAAATTACATTTATGAAAGCAATAAAAAAATCAATCTTTAACAAGTGTTTGTGAAAAAAAGGTATAAGAAGAGTTTTGTTGTAAGAAAATAATATTTTAATCCATGTGGAAATAACCTGCTCCACGTGGGACTAGCAGGTCAAACAGATCACATAATACATAGAAAAGTCAAAATTTGCAAAGTTTGTGTTTTAATAACAAAAAAAGTTGGCTACACGGAATAACAAAAAATGACAAGCTGAATACATGTTCAAGTCATTAGCCTTATAATATAAGGTTTCGATTATTCTGGTTTTATAATTTGTAACCAATTTTCATTGGGTTGTGGCCCATAACAAAAATTATAACAGTAATAAAATACATCACTTTTAGGGTTGTCTCGCATATACATGCCTATCTTTTTGGTCATCTTCCTCAATACTTATTTTCTTATCAACCATGAATATATAAAGAAACAAGCCAAGGTAAATCATAGAGATTAAGGTCATTTTTGTAATTTGACAATAAACACACTTTATTTAAAAATCGCGTTTTGTTGCAGTATCACGTTTTGCAAGCGCGTTATCGAAAATAGAACTTGTAGTTTGTGCTTAGTCACATTTTGATAGATCTTTTCTCAAATGGCTAATCCATTTGCAATAGGATCTATAATCATTTGTAGTTGTGCATTATAGTTGTCAACGTTTGTAGATTTTCGCTGAAGATACAATTTTCGCCAAAAAAGAAAAAATTAAAAATCGCGTTTTGCTGCAATAGCTCCTCACCTTCTTTTCCAAAATGACGTTTTGGAGCCTCTAAAACGCAAAAAGTGCTTTTTTTGTTTTTCATACCCAAACACTAGATTTAGATTTTTTGCGTTTTTAGATCGCAATAAGCAGATAATCAGGCAGAAAACGCAATCCCAAACACCCCCATAGTAGCTAAGAGCATCTACCATATTTCAAACTACAAAAGACTTTTTTATTTATTATATAAATTTTTTTAATAAATACTATCATTAAAATAGTCATTCTATAAAAAAATTAATTAATTGTAAAAGTTTTGCTCCAACTGATTGAAGAATACCAAATATTTGTGTCAAACTTTTTAAAAAACTATGTTTTGCAATGGTAAAAAGTCACTCAAAGACTTTCAAATATAAAAGGGTAAAGGGTTGAATTTATGTAACATATTTTTTCAAATTAACCGATGTACGCAACCTACTTTTTTAATTCCAGAAATACGCAACATACTTTCAAATACTTACCAATCTACGTAATATTGACCAAAATGTGACTCGTTTGACCGGTTATCACTTAGAAAAGTTACAGTTTGGTCCCTGCCAGCTGCGTGGACTTCCACCGTTAGTCTCTTGACATTTTTTAACTAGAAAAAGTTACAGTAATGATACCTTGACTTTTGCATTGACTTCCACTCTTAGCCCCTTGACTTTTTCACATTTGTATACACACAATTTTATACAAGCTATTATATACACATTTTTATACGCGTTTTTATACACATGTTTTTATACACACGTTTTTATACACACGTTTCATACACACGTTTCATACACACGTTTTCATACACACATTTTTATACACGTTTGTATACACACATTTTTATACAAGTTTTTATACGCACGTTTTTATACACACATTTTTATACACGTTTTTATACAAACATTTTAATACACACATTTTAATACACATTTTTACACACACATTTTATACACGTTTTTATACACACGTTTTTATACACGTTTTTACGCACATTTTTATACACGTTTTTATACACACATTTTTATACACGTTTATATACGCGCATTTTTATACATGTTTTATACACACGTTTTTATACGCTTGTTTTATACACACGTTTTTATACACACATTTTTATACACATTTTAAACACACATTTTTATACATACATTTTTAGACATGTTTTAATACACACATTTTTATACACGTTTTAATATACACATTTTTATAGGGGTGTGCACGGTTTGGTTTGGGTCTGTTTTTGGCTAAAACCGAAACCGAACCGAAATATTCGGTTTTTATAAAACCCAAAAACCGAACCGCTCGTTTTTTGGCGGTTTCCGGTATTTTTTTTCGTTTTCTCCATTTTTGCGGTCGAATTTTCGTTTTTTTTCGGATTTCAATCTGTCAGTCTATATTTTGGTTTGTCGACTAATTTATAATTAATAAACATGTTGCATAGAAAATTGGATCTTTTTTATATATTTTTTTTGTCAATATTAGCCTAATAATGTAGTACATAAAATTTATATAATTATAACACAATAAATGAAGAAACACACGTGAATGTGAAAATACACCATAGTAACATTGGTCTATATATGTAACGATATATTGTCAAGTAAATACACGTACACGACAAACACATATATAAACATTAACATAATACATATATTTTAATTTCATCCATAAAATAAATATAAATATAAAATTTTGATTTATTATTTATTTATTTTTATTACATTAATTATATATTATTATAAAATTGGTTTGGTTTGGTTCGGTTCGGTTCGGTTTTTACGGTTTTGGTTTTTGGACAAAAATCGAAACCAAACCGAAATTTTTCGGTTTTTGAAAAATTAAAACCCGAACCATCGGTTTCTAGTTTCGGTCGGTTTTTTCGGTTCGGTTTTTTTAGTTTTGTTTCGTTTCAGTTTTTTTTCGGTTTTCTTTTGCCATCACCCCTTACATTTCTTTAACACGTTTTATACACGTTTTTATACATGTGTATAAAAATGTGTGTATAAAAACATTAAATAAAAATGTGTAGAAAAACCGTGTATATAATACCGTGATAAAAATGTGTGTGTAAGAAAGTTAAATAAAAATATGTATAAAAACTTGTGTATACAAACGTGTATATAAAACCTTGTATATAATACCATAATAAAAATGTGTGTATAAAGACGCGTATAAAAACGTGTATAATATTGTGTGTATTAACGCGTGTATAAAAATATGTATAAAGACGTGTGTATAAAAAACATGCGTATAAAAATGTGTATAAAAATGTGTATAAAGACGTGTATAAAAATGTGCGTATATAAACGTGTATAAAAATATGCGTATAAAAACGTGTATAAAAATGTGTGTATAAAAACGTGTGTATGAAAACGTGCGTATAAAAACCTGTATAAAAATGTGCGTATAAAAACGTGTATAAAAATGTGTGTATGAAAACGTGTGTATTAGGGATGGAAACGGGTGAGAGGAATAACCCAAAACAACATGGGTATACCGCGCACGTAAATGGGCGGAAATCCCGTAATTTTCACCCGCGGGTGGGTGTGAGTGAAAATTTGTACCCATGCGATAGGTGCCGGAGGTGACGGTAATGCTTACCCATCATTAGGGTGTTACCCATTTAAGAAACCCAACTAGTGTACCCGCCTAAAATACTCACTGTAAGGTGCTACCTAAACCCATTTGTGTTAAAATAAAATTTATTATATTACTTAAATATTTGTGAGGTTGTTGGTATATATTTAATAACTACCAAGATCTCTAGACTACATAATAAACTAATAATTTTTTTAAGTTACAAGACTAAAAGATGAATATGAAATATCAAACTTTCAAAGATATATACATGATATGTCTCGGTACATGTATGTGATTTGGTGTAATGATGATGAATTTTTCTAGTTTCAGACATGTCTTTAAGTATTTTGTGAACTTAGTATTTAAAAAATTGATATGATGTCTTATTACCTACTTTTATAGTTAGTTTACATATCATGGTTTTATGCTTTTATTTCATTTCACAAACCCACGGGCGATGGGTACCCACGGGGCATGGGTATGGGTAAAAAGTTGTACCCATTGGTGGGTGACGGGTGGGTGGCAGGTGAGAAAAAATTCACGGGTTTGGGTGACGGGTTTGATGAACCCATACCCATTACCCACGGGTGCCATCCCTAGTGTGTATAAAAACGTGTGCATAAAAACACGTATAAAAACGTGTATATAATAGCTTGTATAAAAATGTGGAAAAGTCAAGGGACTAACGGTGGAAGTCAATGCAAAAGTCTGTAACTTTTTCTAGTTAAAACATGTCAAGGGACTAACGGTGAAAGTCCACGCTGCTGACAGAGACCAAAATGTAACTTTTCTAAGTGGTAACCGATCAAACAAGTCACATTTTGGTCAATATTACGTAGATTGGTAAGTATTTGAAAGTATGTTGCGTATATCTGGAATAAAAAAGTAGGTTGCGTACATCGGTTAATTTGAAAAAGTGTGTTACATAAATTCAGCCTTCACCTATAGTAAAAAGCTTTTGGAAAAGCATTGCGTTGGAGATGCTCTAAAATGATACAGTAAGGCTATGCTTGGCGACACTTAGCAGTAAGGAGTAAACAACAAACAGTAGCAGTAGCAGTAAGTGTTGGAAAAATATGGTTTTGCAAAGTGAGGATTTGCAAACTTTGGACACTATTTAATATATATAGATGTTAGATATCTTTATATTAGATTGGGGCTTTGCGTTCTCCTCCAAGAGAGCTTCGCAATGAGCTAAAGTGTGTCCAAAATGGAGTAAGTATGAATGAGATATCGTGTCTCAAAGTAGGACACGTGAAACACAAAATCTGGGAAACAAGAACTATCCCACATCGCCCAAAGTGTGAAGTGGGAATGGGTTTATAAGGAACCTTTTGTAGTGACCTCTAAATTCCTTTGTGGGGTTTATGCTCCCACGCCTACGCGCGCGCGCGCGGGGGGGGGGGTGCAAAAAATGGGTTTCTGGGCCAAGATGGGTTCGGTTCCACTGAACTCATGCGAGCCCGCGCGACCTGCGGACACGAATGCAGCTCCGAAAGCCCGTCTACGCGCTTATCTTTTTGCTACCAGTTTGTTGTAAGGTTCCAGAATATTCTTGAAATTTAAATGTTGAATATATCAACAATTTCAAAATCGTGTGTATAGAGACCCGGCTGAATTTCAGCAACTATCTTTGGCTTGTTGACCAAGATAGGGTTTGCCTATATAACTAACCGTTCTCATTCATTTTTTAGAAGACATAGAAAACGAACTCCAAATAAACTATACACAGCAGCTTTTGAGCAGTCTTTCCAGCAGTATCGTCGAACATAGTGGGGCGCGATCTACATTTGAACATGTGTCGGGTTTTATTTGGTTCGGAGAAAATTAAAAAAAAATCGCGCATGGGGGCAAGCGATTCACAATTTATGTATTTTTTTTTGCAACTCTGTTGAAAAAAATTTGTAAATTAAAAAAAAATGTAGATCGCGCGAAGGGTAGAGCGATCTAGATTGTTTTTAGGGTTTTGCAAATGAATATAGTTTTAGGTATTGTTTTAGGGTTTATAGTATATGATGTTGTGTTTATTGAAAATCTTGATCCAAGATATTTTTGCGTACGTATTTGGATACTCATAAGTTTTATTTAAAAATTTTTATTTGCTAATATGTGTAGTCTTTGATGAGCGCTACTTAGTGAATTAAAATTTATTAAAATTAGTTTTAATATGCATAAGATATGATGGTGCAAAGTGTGTCAGCAATAGCTGCTTATTTAAAAAATGTGTTTGATAACGTAGATGTAACTATAATTATAAAGTGTAAAACAAACAAATGCTTATCGCTTATCACTTCTTCAGGATATATTTAAGATTGAAGCAGTTGGTCATGTTTCAACCAAACAAGCAAATGATTATCGCTTGTTACTTGACGCTGTTAAACGCTTTCAAAAGGTTATTGCCAAACATGGCCTAAGTAGGAAAACTTGAGAAATATTTAGTCTTATCCCAAATATCAACATTAATAATTTCTTATACTTATCTAAAATTAGTCGTAGATGCTACCTTTAAAAAACTGCACCTCAAGGTTGAAACCTCCTGCCGAAGGTCAATCCTCTAATGCACAGGCGCGCCCCCTTTTTTTTTGCAGCTGTGAAAGCATGGAAACATTCAAACTTCTTTGTCACTATTAAATTTTGAAAATGATTTAATAGATCCTTTTGTATAATGTGTACGCAAGACCAACGACCTGCCCAAAGAATTATGGGAGTCAATTGGACACGCCAATTACAAGACAGAAGATGCGTACAAAGAAATTTGTGTAGCTTCGTTTTTGAGGATTTACAAGATGGTTGATTCGAAAGAGCGTGGTCGTCAGGTTCAATATACTGCAAGTATTGGTTGCACGATTATTCATGCTGAAGAGGAATGACTTTTTTAGTGAAACTTTTCCAAAGTTGCTGCTATTATTGAAAAGTTTACCTCCAAGCTGGGTAAATTTAAAAACTAACTTGAAGCATAGAGCGAAGGAGATATGTTAGAAGACTTGGTAGTTCGTCTTCGTATTGCGAAAGAGTACAACAGTTGGCGTCAGAAAGATAACTTATACACCTGATTCTTGCCAAGGCTAATATGGTTGACATAGCTGGGGTCATTCTCCAGGTTTAATCCAAGGGAAATAAGAAAGACAAAAGGGAACATAAATGACCACGAAAGGGCAAAGAGGAATCTGAGTACCTTGCTCCTAAAGCTGGGATTGTGAAACAGAAGTTCCATGTGGAACTTGCTACAACTTGTGAGCCAAATACCCAGGTCACCTGTGCTGCTAATTGCAAGGATGCACGAAGCGGTTGAAACCACGTCAGGCATAATAAGGTAGATGAGAATGTGGACATGATTGAGCGATGTGTCTGACCGTGTGTGCCATGATCTCTGAGGTTAACCTGGTAGGTAAACAACAGTGGTTGGTGGATTGATACTGGGGCAACTCGTCATGTGTGTTGCTTAAATAGTATGTTTCTCCGTCTTTCAAGCGATTTGATCAATGACTTGAAGCTGTAATGGGCAACTCGTGCAACTCTGCCTGATATCGAAGGGAAGTAGAGTATATTTTGAAGATAAATTCCGAGAAAGAGCTCAAGTTGACTAATGTCTTGTATGTTCCGAGATCGCATGAATCTTGCTTCTGGTTGGCTGTTAAAAGCAAGTTTTTGGTTTCCGTTTAGTGCTTTGAGTCTGTATAAGTTTGTTGTGTCTAAGAATCCAAATGTATGTTGTAAAGGGCTATCAGTGGATGCTATGGTTTTAAACTCAATGTTAATGTGGTCTAGAATGAAATCAATAAAAATGAACTCTTCTGCTTACTTGATTGGAGTCTTCTAAATGTTGGCATGGTCCGATCCTTGGACATGTAAATTTTAATTCGATGACGTCGTTTGATTAAATTTTTCATTTCATAGCATACCAAAACTTTTCGTATTGATGTCTAATTCTAATGTAGAAAACTTTGTTGAAGCAAAACTACAAGAACTGCTTCAAATCGGTTAAGCGAATAACCGGACCCCTTGATTGGATACACGACAGTACATATGGTGATTTGAACATCCAACTACCCACGGAAGGGTGGCGCAATAAGTTACTTTATCACGTTTTATTGATGAACGTGTACAAAGTATTGCCTATGTTTACCTTGATTGAAAAGTAAATATGAAGCTAAAGACAAGTTTGCTTCTATACAAAACCGACTTTGAGAATCAACTTGGTAAGAAAATCAAGGTGTACGAAGTGAAAGAGGTGAATACGTGGCTACCCATTCGCACGACTTTGTGCGAAACATGGAACTTAGTAACACAGCTCACTGCTCCCCAAATTCACCTCAGCAAAACGGTATTTGCCGCAAGGAAGCATCGTACCTTGAAAGAAATGGTTTACTGCCATGTATTATTCTGGCATGAATCAAGACATGTGGAGGGGAAGAGGCCCACTAAACCATTCGGACGTGCTACTTAACTTTTAAATAAAGATACCACGAGTAAATGAAAAGGAAGAGACGCCTTAATATGAATTCAAGGGAAAGTTTGATAGGTAAAAAATATGGTTTTGACAAACGTGAAAGGATTATGCAAACTATAGGACACTATTTAATATATGTAGCATGTCAGATATCTTTATATTAGATTGAGGCTTTGCGTTCCTCCTCCAAGAGAGCTTCGCAATGTACTAAAGTGATGTCCAAAGATGTGAGTAAATATGAAAGAGATATCGTGTCCCTCAAAGTAGGAACACGAGAACACAAAATCGTGAACCAAGAACTAATCCCACATCGCCCCAAATTGTGAAGTGGGGAAAATGGGTTTATAAGGAAACCTTTTGTAGTGACCTCTAAATTCTTTAGGGTTTTTCTATGCTCCCACGTCTACGCCGGGTGGGAGGGGGGGTGGGGGGGGGTTGCAAAAATGGAGTTTCTAGGCCAAGATGGGTTCGGTTATCCACTGAACTCATGCGAGGCGCCGCGCACCCTAGACGGACACGCAATGTCAGCTCCAGTGGTTCCCCTAACGCGTCTAATCCTTTTGCTACCTTAGCAGTTTTGGTTGTACGGTTTCGGTTCCAGAATATTCTTTAGGTTCAAATGTTGAATATATCAACAATATCAAAATCGTGTATAATAGAACCGACGGCTGAATTAATCAGCAACTATCTTTGGCTTGTTGACCAAGATATGGTTTCCTATATATTGAACCGTCTCATTCAGTTTTTGATATACAGAAAACGAACTCCAAAATAAACCAAACAAAAGCACACAGCTTTTTGGGCGATCTATTCCAGCGTTCCGGTGATCTTAACTCGATATCTTTCCGTACATCTTTCAGTCAGATTGCTATCCGGCTGTACAACAGCTTTGGACGTTGTACCCTGAGAAACAGACGGCGAATCTGTTTTAAGGGAATCGTGTTAAACAAGAGCCTCGTTCGTTTACTGCTTTAATTATCTGTTAATTCTTTCCGTTCATTTACTTGTTAACGTTATTCGATTTACGCCATTAAAAGTATGCAGGTTTCCCAACAGTAAGCAATAGCTGCTTATTTAAAAAATGTGTTTGATAACGTAGATGTAACTATAATTATAAAGTGTAAAACAAACAAATGCTTATCGCTTATCACTTCTTCAGGATATATTTAAGATTGAAGCAGTTGGTCATGTTTCAACCAAACAAGCAAATGATTATCGCTTGTTACTTGACGCTGTTAAACGCTTTCAAAAGGTTATTGCCAAACATGGCCTAAGTAGGAAAACTTGAGAAATATTTAGTCTTATCCCAAATATCAACATTAATAATTTCTTATACTTATCTAAAATTAGTCGTAGATGCTACCTTTAAACCAACAAGAAAATTATCTCATAAGATAAACACATCCAAATTAATCACATATACAACCATTAATGCACAAAGTACAACTTCCCAATGCACATTCTCAAGTCGGCATCAAATATCTCCAAGAACATAATTACGAAAATACCCTTGAAAACCACACCCCACAATTGCTGTCATTGTCGGCAATAATAAACAAATTTTTGATTCTTTCTTCTATAAACCCTTTTCCAAATCTTGAAGATTTCTCATTTAATTTAATCATATCTCCAATTCTTGATTTATACGGTTGGTATTTCATCTTTTCCCAACTTAGGGTTTGAAAAATTGGTTATAATTTTGGGGTTTTTTGTTGGTTTGATCATCTGGGTGTTGTTAATATGAGCTAATTAGTACAGGGTATTCGTTAGTTTTTGATCTTGACTGTTGATTTTTGTTGGATTGATTTTGGCTGTTATTGGGGTCCTTGGATTAGGGTTTATAGTTTTTCGTTAGGGTTTTTTTGCGATTTGAGGTTAAAATTTCATCTGGGTGTTGCTATTTTTGGATTTTATGTATTGGGTTTTCATAAATTTGTGATCTTGACTGTGAATATATGGTGGGTTGATTTTAGCATTTTAGGGTTCTTGGATTAGGGTTTATAGGTTTATATTAGGGTTTTTATAATTTAAGTTTTATTTTCATTTGGGTGTTGATAAATTTAGTTTTTAAGTATTGAATTTGCATAAAGTTGTGATCTTGATGATGAAAATGGGATTTTTTTAGTTTTTTGGTACTTTAGTAAATTTGAGGATAAATAATTGTATATCCCAAATGGGGTTTCTTTAGCATCGGTTTGAGGCTAATTAAGTTCAAGATATAGTGTGCTAAAGTACTCGGTTTAGGTGGTCTGTGATATGGGATCATCAGGGTTTTTTTCGATATGTTTAATCCACTCTTTAGTGGCTTTAAGTTGTGGAGCATTAATGATGTTCTATAGCCATGAGGTGTTTGTGTTTAGTCATGGGAATGAAATTGCGACTAAATTATCGGGATCAACACCTCATGATCAGTTGTTGATCCAGACGTCTGATTCGTTCTCTGGGTTGTTGCTGTTTGCTGTTGGGATTTTGTTGTTTATGGTGGCGTTTGTGAAAGATAGGGACTTTCAGAGTTTTTTCGCGAAAGGGTGTGTACTTTTGCACATTGCGATGGCGGTTTGGAGGATTTACTTTGAGAGGAAGCTCGAAGAGATTGGTCGAGATTGGATAAGGCTGGTTGTTGGTGATATTGTTTTGGCACTTTCGTGGGTGTTGTTTCTTGTGTACAGTTGGAGAGAAAAATATGATTAGGCAGGTGGCCTATCGATTAAAGATTCGTTCTTGAGTTGGGTCATAACCCCTTCTTTAGTTGGTGAAGACTTGTTCTTGAGTTGGTGAAAACCCCGTCCTTGAATCGGTTAAGGATTTGTTCTTGAGCTGGTCAAAGACCTGTTCTTGAACGGTTTAATACTCATACCTGATTCTTGAATCGATATTGCAGCTTGCACCATAGTCGATGGCGACTTTTGAAGAAATGGCTTCCAGTAATGGAGGTTGTGAAGGTTCTTTTCTTTTGTTTGATTTGTAGGAAGCTAGGAGCACATACTTTCTTGATTGTGATTAATTGGTTTTTTTCTTTTCTTTCTGTTTTCATGTTTATAAAGAAAAAGTTTGATCATGTTGCCGTCATTTGTTCGTCCGATGTAAAACTTGCAATGTCTGGATATAAATATGAAATTTCTTGATTGTTGAACTTGTTTAGTTGTGCTTTCACCTAATCACTGGATATACTAGTGTTTTTGACTTGGTTGATTACATGGTCAGTTACTCCATTGATTTGCCTTCACATTTGTATCTTGATTTTACTTTGTTCGTGCATCCATCATTGCATTTTTGCTGTGGTTTTGAGGAATGGTCATATTGGAGTAGCTTGTTTTCGTTGGTCTATAGTATTTGATGACACTTCTATCGCCCACAAAATATACCGACACTATTTTCCGTTTGTACAGAATATGCAGTGTTGTATTTAAGTGATAAATTGTTTGTGAATAGACAAGTTGTTGCCTGTACAGAATATGCAATGTTGTATTTAAGTGATAATTTGTTTGTGGATAGACAAGTTGTTGCCAAGTGTTTGAGATAATAGCTATAGTATTAGATACCATTTCTGCTGTCCACAAATATAACGTACTATTTCCGTTTGTATTGAAAATGCAATGTTGGTTATTTGAGTAATATTTGGTTTGCTGATAGACAACTTGTTACCAAGTGTTTGACGTATAAAGGTTTTGTGTTCGAGTCTATCATGTTTTGCCCCTGTGATTTACGTCACACCATTATCTGGACTGGTGTGGTGGGGGCCTAGAGGATGTGCCCCTCTTTAATTGCTTGAGAGTTGAGATCTGATGTTGGTCCATGCCTTTGATCAGAACCTGATCTTGAATTCACTACTGATATCTTGAATAAGAGGTATTCAATGCATGCATTTAGTCCAATCTGAGTAGGCACATGACATTCACTAACTTCACGTTTAGTAGATAGAATAATGTTAATCTGGTTATATTGATCCTAATCCTTATGCTACTATCTTCTAGTACAGTGGTGGTTAAACACGGTTATTATACGTGTATTTGCTCTAAAAATTTGTTTTAAAAATAACATAGCTATAAGTTTTTAGAAGAAAGGATCATAGAACATAAAGTTTACTTGTAATTGAATTGCTGTAAAGAGCCAAGTTGCGCTTTTGACTTGAGTATTTTTGCAACAAGATTTACAAACCAGGAAACCACCATTTGAAGCTATTAGAAAACCTTGAATTGTATTGACGAAATTGAATTGATGAAAACTACATTTGATTTTTAAACCCGTGAAACATCTTTGCTTGCTTCTGTACTTGAAATCGTGAGAACCGACCCAAATTGTTGATATCATGATAAATCCTAGTAATTTACTGATGGTATAGTCGTATAGAGTACAATATTTTTGGTTTAGTAGGAAAGGTGCTACAAGGCATTCAAGGTGTGTTTGGGGCAGAACTTAATTCAGGAGCGGTGCGTGTTAAGTGTTGTGATTTTTAATGTTCGTTTGACAAACGGCAATTAGCTTTATCTTTTTTTTTCGGGAATTCTCATTTTCCAACGCTCTATGAAGTAGCAATGAGTGTTGAGTATTTAGGAGTTGTTTTACACATTATAATTACAACTACAATTGTGTTACTATAACGTTTGACCGCGAACCGAACCGAACCGAGAAACCGGACCGGACCGAACATATTTCGGTTCGGTTCTCGGTCCATCCTTTTCCACATTTTTGGTCCTCGGTTTGGTTCGGTCTTACATGCAACCGACTACTATTATGCTTTGTTGGACTGGATTGACCCGGACGTGGACTGGACATTTCGGTCCGGTCCTCGGTTTGGACTTTTGAACCAAATTAGTTTTCGGCCCGGTCCGGTTTTGAGACCTTGCTTAGCACTATTGCTTACAATTACTGCTATCTATACTTTTGCAACACACACCCTAAGTCCAATTTAATATGACAACGTGGCTGAAGTTAATTTCACATGAAAACAGAGTAAGATTAACAAACACTTGATCTTGTACTTTACTATTTCCTGTTCTTGTATGGCTGTTAATACAACACCTTATTCATGTCTTTGGTTCTTAAAAGCCTTTAAAGTATTCTGTGGCTGTAGTTTAGCTTGTATAACGATTGTTTTGTCAACGCTAGTTCTCTTTGTTGCAATTGTCATATTGTGACATCTTTTTTTTTTTGAACGGCAATTAGAAATTTTATTAAAAAATGCTAGTAAGAAGCTAGCAAGAAAAAAACACACACAAATCGATCCAACAGACAAAAGAAAAAAGAAACAGAATAAGTTCTAACGATACAAAACAAACACGCAAAAAAACCGACGGCTACTGAAATCAGAAGGGAGATCCCAACGCGACGCCTAAAAAAAAGACCTCCCATGGACGAAGCCGAACACCCGTTGAAACGTACCACAAATGCAAAGAGATCTAACCGGCATTCTTTGTTCGTCTCTTTAATGCATTGTGTAGGAGAATAGTTTCTTTTACATTGCCATAATAACTCCAAATCTGTAAATCGCTTGGAAAATAATCTTTCCACATATGTAATTGCGCGAGAGAGAACGACCCTTGAATATTCCCTTTGGGATCTCTATAGCTCCAGCGTTTTTCAGAATCTAGCTCGTCAGTAATTAGAGGACCAACATAATCAAGCCACGTAGAACAAGACTCTTTAGCAATGTTTAGATCATTACCCGGGGGCGTAGATGGAGACACAATGCTAGAATCATTTGCAACTTCTGGGATATTAACTTTCAAAGAGACGTTAGTCGATGGGTTAACATCCGCATTATCTTCAATGGTATCATTACCACGATCACCATCAAAATGATCCTCAAGAATCTCACCTTCCACATTATTAGACATATTATTATTTACCACCCCACATTTCTCAGTAACATTGTTAGAACAATCTTCAATATCTTTTTCAACATCATCGTCCAATTTCTTTCCCATACAATCCTTGACACACCCATCATCCGATTCACCAATGATCTCGCCTTCTTCAAAGGAGTCCACCGATTTACCAGGAGCGTTCATTTCGTAACCCATTTGCTCCTTCTTATCATTGATCTCCCCTTCTTCTTGTGACTCGTTTATACTATGTATATCCTGATCATTTCCCGACGCCTCTGATTCATAATCATGTTGTGAGATGTTGTCTAGTGAAGCAAAATCAGGTACCCAATTTGCAAACTCACGAACTCTAACCTGGTATCTGACTCCCTTGATAGAAACCAGACACGAATCCATGATGTGAGTTTTTATTTTTGTTTTGATACATACCCTTCCATTTGCAATATTTTCATCAGCGTCTTCATCTACAAAAACCGTTTCTCCCCAATTGCCTGCTATCTTTTTAAATGCATTAGTAGTCCATGCATTGAGTGGCAGTCCATCTATTTCGATCCAGATCATTCGCTCATCGGGAATGAAATTATGTGAAACAAGTTTTCGTTGGGTAAAATACAATTCCATCTCCGTATTTTTTTGAAACTTTAACCTTGACTCGTCACTGCTGAATTCAATCCAGAGCCAGAGTCCCCCCATGTATTTGCACTTGAAATCAGAGAATCCCTCTTTTTTTAAAACGCGATAAATATTAATTATTAGATGAACATCCCTTACCTTTGCGAGAACTACACTTGAAGTATCAGATAATTCCAATAAATCAGAGTTTTCGAGGGTGATATTTTTTGTTATTGGCCCAGCCAATACTGGCTTTTGAGTCCCCTCCTTACCATTCAATACAGATGCATAAGATCGTCCTCCCGTTGTGTGACTAGCGTGACCCGTTTCGTGAGGTTTAGTGTTATTCGATTGTTTCTGATGAGATTGATTCGGTTGTGAGTTTTGTTTTCGATCGAAGCGTGCAATTGAAGCAAACAGATGATGACTCCCAATCCAGATCTTGTTTAGATCTTCCAATAGATTCGCTTGATCTGGGTTTTTGATGAAACGAACGAATCCGAAGCGACGACCTGATTTTGATAACTTTCGTGCGATGTACACATCTGCAACCACTCCTTGCCTATCACAAAGCTTCCATAGATCTTTAGAAGACACTGTTGTTGGAAAATTAGTTACAAAAATCGTGATCGAGATGTGGTGGAGATTTTTGGAATTGGGGTGTTGGGATGTTGGATGAGGCCCGTTCATTTGGAGATTTAGGGTTCTTGATTTGGGGTTTTCAATTTAGGGTGCAGATGGTTTAGGTTTAACTTTTGAATTAGGATTTGTGACATCTAAAACATTTTCAAGTTAATGGTCCCTGTGTTGACAAAATACATATTTTTTTTTTGAGTTTTTGGACGTCCACTTTTAATGTAATAATAGATCAGAGTTTGTTTGTATCAATGAAAACATGTCGATGAATGGTTCATGTATCGATCAGGTTATTCATTTTTGCGGTATCATGATATCTTGTGTCTTTACATTATCACGCTATAACGCAAATGCAAGTGTTTGAGTAAGGGCATTGACAATGCAATCTTATTAACCGGTCAATGAATGATGACTCACAGGCTAATGCATTGTAAAAATCAAACTCAGCCTCTATAATGAATATTCTTATTAAACGTCCTTTTTAACATTTAAATATTCAAAGTAATTGTAAGGCTGTATATGACGCAAGATATCAACTATTAAATATTCAAATTAATTATTTAGGGGCGAGCATCGGTTCAAAACCGAACCGTACCGACAAAAACCGAACCGAACCGAAAACCGAGTTTGAGAAAAAACATGAACTGAAACCGAACCAAAATTTACCGAAAAAACCGAGCCGACAAAAACCGAACCGAAAAGACAGTTTTGACGTATTTTTCTTGGTTATAACCCGAACCGAACCGAAATCGAACCGAACCGAACCGAAATCGAACCGAACCGAACCGACAAAACCGAAACCGGACCGAAAATGGTCGGTTCGGTTTGGTTTTCGGTTGGTTTTGCTCAACCCTATAATTATTAGTGGGTCTTGTACATGATACTAGGTAGGTACACACTTTTTAATAAAATAATATTACATTTGTTTATCAAAATTTAGTTAATAGAAAAAGTTTAATGATGTGGTAATCTATTAAACCGTGTTAAGTTCAATGCATTGTGAAAGTTTAGAAAGTTGATATGTTGATGTGGCGTTGACGTGAAAGTGTATTAAACCATGTATTACACTATGCATTGGAGAGGCTCTAATAAAAGTGACGAGTGGATCAAACACAACTCAAAACTTATCAGGTGCCAACCTTAGAATGTCTATTTTCACATACATTTCAAACGAGTAATGCTATAGCCTTCTAAAAACATTCATAATTTTCTTCCTGAGGCTAAAGGGAGTGGCAACCTTCAACTCACCACTCATCTTAGCGACACTTCAGTTTTCTTTCTCTTTCACTCACACTCACCGTTAACTTGTTTTGGTCAATCACTAACACTCACCTTTCACTTATCTTTTTATTTAAATATTTTTATTGATAAACTAAAAACGTAAATATCAACTTACACGTATAAAATTAAAAACGTAAACGTTCGAAATTTAAAACGTAAAACATATGAAATTAACAACTTTTATTCAAACACTAAAACTTTTATTTAGAAATTAAAAACGTTACATAAGCGTACGAAATAAAAAACTAAAAAATAATTCGAACCATTACATTGTTCTGTAATGGTTAATCATTTCTTCCTTGTTAGCAATGGATCATAGCAATTCGGTCCTAACTACCACCAAGTTGTTTGGGTTTGTCATATCGGCAAAGTTCGTCCTTTCCAGCGTATTGTAACCGTACTTGATGAGGGGATGATGAGGCAACGACTCCACCCTCAACAATCCGGAGCACGGCTACGCAATTTCTCCAGGTACTGATTCAACTCATGCAACAAATTGTTAGCCAGTTCGACATCCGCTACAAGTTTTTGACATAGTCACGTAATGGTAAGTTTGTCTCACATTGTTTGGTTCAGTAGTCATTCGACGGTTATTTTGAGTTTTGAAGAATGTGTGTATAAATGGGATGTTATTTGAGAATGTGTGTAAAAATGGTGTGTTATTTTGAGTTTAAAGGGGATATATATAGTGAAAGTGGGGGAATGAATTTTAAAAAAAAGGTAACCGCTCACGCATGGTGAGTAGCTCACCATTCGTGCTCGTTTTTGCTAATACTCACGCGTAAGTTTGTGTGTGCGTTTTGGAGTGTCGCCCGTGAGTGGCTAACTCACGACACACACTCACTACCACTCCTAGTAGCCTAATGTCATTTGTCAGGAGTTAAGAGGAAAACAATTGGCCATTTTATCATTGTTTAATTAATTCACAATACATACTATTATAAGTATATATACATTTAGCATTACACGGAGAGTTTTTTTTTCACGAAATCCAACACATAATTTACGGAAACAATCATTGAGGTTATCGGTCAACTGCAAAGTTAGTTTAAAATTACTAACTTTGCAACGGAACGCTAACCTAAAGACTATTTCCGTAAAAAGTTTCAGAACTCCAACACATAATTTACTGAAATAGTACTTGAGTTATAGTTATATTGCAAAGTTAGTCTTTAACGTAAAACCTCGCGCTCCGTGAAAAACCCCGTTAAAAAATGTGTAAAAACATAAATAAAATTTCCCATTCCAAGCTTTACCTTTAGCTTATTAAAAAATATTTAAATTTCTCATTCCAAGCTTTACCTTTGCAGTTTTATAACAAAAAGAAAAGTTTATAAAAAGTGAAAAAATTAGAGAGGTATTACGATTAGGGGTCTTAGTCAGGTCGACCCGGTCGAGTTCTGGTTAATTTAGATCGGACCAATTCGGGTTGAGGCGAAAAGCATACCCGAATTCGACCCTATTTAAAAATTAAGTTAGTCGGATTCAGGTCGATTCAGATTGGGTCAAATCGGGTTGGGTCAATTCGGCTCCGGGTCAACCCGAATATAAGCAAAATGATTTACTTCAATATGTTTATAATGTAAAATTGTTAGTCGAGTCAGGTTCGTGGTAGGAATTTAACTCAAAACAAGCCACACGTGTGGAGCACGTGCAATCCCAACAAACATTCAAAGCAGTTCTTGGCGGGAAAAACCGTTATGATCATTTCACTTGTATAAATTCATCATTTTCATTTCATTTGTACTCATTCACTCAAATTGTAATATGTAATTCTCTCTCAATCTTGTAACAATTCAATTCAATAATCCAAAACCAAATCATCATTGGTATCATTTGTAACACCCCCAAAATCTGATATGCAGCGGAATGGTAACCTTGGGGTGTTACGTCAAAGTACAACAATCAAGATATATGAAACGACCTTAAATGGACGTTTTAAACAAGATCATTCGATGCATTATAACAAAATCAGAGTTCATACATTAGGTCCCATATGTTTTGAAAATAAAAGTCATAGACATACTACATACGTTCTTTAAACAAAAGATTTATAATCCCAAAAGACGACATAAGTTTTCATTATTAAAAGTTGCATCGAATTTAAATAAAACACAGAATCCATCTTCATAGATATCCATCACGGCTTCCATCCAAGCTTATATCTGAGGACCTGAAATTAAACACGCTAAAAGTCAACACAAAGGTTGAGTGAATCCATAGGTTTATAAGTAAAAGAGCGGACCACAAGATTTTAGGTACTAGTAGACTATGAAACAAGTTCAGTAGTCCAAAAACATGTATTAATGCACTAAGCTCATGACCCCGAAGCCTTAACTAGATGTTTGCCCCAACTAGAATATAGGATGCTTGCCAACAACCTCACTTGTCCTCTCAATGTTAAATGCACCATGATCAAACTAGTGACCCAAGTAAGGTGGGGATTGTCAGTCCCGATAGATCTATCCACAACACTAGCGCTCACTACAATTAGCAATTAACGGCTCATGATAAATAGGGACTTCACGGCAAGAAGGTAACTTAGGCATTAATAATCAGGCAGTAATCTGGATAGCATACACTTTGAAAACACTTGAAAACACTTGTGTCCGTAGTAAAACAAGCATGTAATTCCACCCCGTAGAGTTTGTAAAACAAGTAGATAGAAATGGGGGCTATGAACTCACCTTAGAAGTGAAGTGATGAAATAATCGGGTAAATGGCAGAAAACGTATCACGGAAATATCCGAAAGCAACCTAAGTAAATATATGTCGTATCAGTACTCAAGTACTTTGACTTAACAACTATCATATACAATCCTATATAGTTATCATCATACTATCATTCGGGCTATCATAATTAAGAGGTCATGACATGACGTACGAGGAGCTAGGATACTTTAAATCGTAAATCCAACAACTCGTCGATACGCCATCCGAAGAGGCCTCATTATGAAATTCCCTAGTAATATAGCACTTTGATAACTAATAACATATATATTTCTATATAGCTACATCACCATCTAATCGTTTTAGCGAAATTATATTTATAAAGTAAAAACGTTTATAAATAACCCTTTAACAAAAACGGCGTAAAATGCACGTTTCAAGTCCGATTTGTATGTTTCTTGCGCCCACGTCTTCGTACTAAGACGATGTATCAAAATAAGACATTTTTAGGTTTTGAGTCCACTGATGAACAGTACTTTTACTGTTCACATCAGTTCACATATTTATTTATATAAGTTTAATAGTCGTAAAACCCGTAAATGTCGTATCTTATTCGTTATAGCTCCGTTTTTAGCGATTCTTTCGAGCACGTTCTTGTAATTGAAAGTTTTATCATATTATTGATGTTTTCAAAGTATAAGTTTCTGCCATGAATAGTAACTTTTATAAAAATAGTTTTATAAGAGTATTAACTATCGTAAACTCGTAACTAGCGTATCTTCTTCGTTATTAATCGGTTTTTCGAGTTCTTTATGACCCCACGATCCTTGTGACATGTAGTATTTTATAAAATCATAAAATATATATGTAAATTTCGAACTCCAAACAGCCCCTTTAGATATTTTTCTCAAAATGTGTTTAAAACTTGTTTTTAGGACTTTTTAGCTTTACCACTTTGTTACAAATCCATTAGAACCCTTAATATCTTATGTCTTATACTCCTAGGGTCCTTAGTATATGATTAATCCAAAGATTATCCAAGAATTATAAAATTTACAAGTAAATAAGTTCCTAGATGGTGATTAACTACATAGACATATATATGCATAAAATGATGAATGTAAAGACATAAAGGGTTTTAGATAACCTTAGAGTGATGAAATATGATACCCAACACAATCTAAACCCTTGTTTAGATTGTAAACCCAAGCTTGCAAGATCTTGATTTCCTAAACCCTAACTTTGCATTTTCTTGCTTAACACTTGTAAAGGATTAACCAAGCCTTCAAATCTTCTTAGGACATCTTAGATATGATGTAGGTATGTATGTAAATGTGTTATATAAAATTTGATATGGATTTGGTTGTGTTTGGGGTGTTGCCGTAGCCAAGAGAGGGAGGAGGGGAGAGATTTTGTGATGAAATTTGTAAAGAAATGTAAGTTATGATTTTGTAGTCTAGTTAGGGTATATATAGGGGTTAACTAGGGTTAAGGAACTCTAGTTAAGTCTAACTAGGGTAAGGTTAAGGAAATATCTAAAAGATATTTTAGATAAATATCTAGGGTTTTAAAAATGTGTATAAGTGATTTCCGGGTATGCTTAAACGTATTTAATTGCGAAACGTAAACGTCTTACGCAACCAATAAAAATAAAATATAAAAAGTTAATTATTACTTTCATAAATATAATATATTGCTTGCTTGACGAAAACTTTAATTCGTTTGGTGTCCGATTACGCTAAACGATAATTTTTTAACTTACGCGATTTAACTTAACTATTAAAATTTAAAAGCGAACGCGTACGAAAAAAAAAATTAGTGAAATATATGACGTCGTAAATGACCTGAAAATATGAAATGTTACAACTTTGATGCTAGGTATTGTTTTGTGATCATATTCGGGTTAGATACAAGATCGTGTTTGAGTTATTATCAATCTTTTCTCCCCATTCTTGTAAAAAACTCTCAACTTTCTTTCATACTTTTCACATATTCTCATCTATGCACACAACTCATCATCATGTTTGTGTAAAATGGTTTTTATAAAAGAAATTAACAAATAAAAAGGGTTGTACAACTTGTTTATGTTTTGGAACTTAATCTTAATATTATTATATTATTAGGTTAAAAATATGTTTTTATGTATTAAAAGTGGTTTTTAGTGTTATTGTAATAATCAGTAGAAGGGATGGGTAGTCTTGTAGTTGTTTGAGTGTTGGTATCAATTGGTGGGAGGGATTTAGGTTAGAAATGAAGTTGTGATGTTTGCGGCTACATTTAGAGCGTAGTTTTTGGGTAAAATACTTGTTGTCCAGAACTTTTATGAAATAAAACGAGTTGTTGAATACACTTTAAAAAGTCCAAACGTTAAAAATATATTAGAACACTTAAATACGAATGCGTGGACATAAAGATCGTTAAAAAAAGACTTAAAACGAGTGAGTTACAACCAAGTGAAATTCAAACAAAAACTAGTAACATTTCCAGCCAAAAACTATTTTTGACACAATCTGTCCACTTTACGTTTTCGTGTTTTTTACCCATTTCGAGTTCGAGTCGGGTAAAACTTATGAAAGAAAACTTGTAGAACGTGATTTTTTCCTTAAAACGTAGCTTTCGACCATTCCGTGAATCATTATAACGAAGGAGTTACGCCTTTGTAAAAACTGACTAAAATCTGGAAATTTATAAATTTTTTACATAAACTCGACTAACAAAAGTGAGCTGTTTGGAATTTAAAATGAGGTTTTTGGGTGTTTTTGAGTCCGAACGAGCTATAAAATCCTTAACGCTATTATAGTATCACTTAAATATTTTCTATGTGCGTCAGAAACTTTCTAAAATATTATTACGTGAGATTGGATTTATTAATGTTATTGACGTAAAGTATGATAGTAATGAATTAATGACGAATAAAATTAGTAACTAAACTTTGGTAAGATACTTAGCATGTTTAGGTGAAATATAAATTTAACGGAAATATTAGAAAACGGATAATGTATAGGATTTCTTTAGATTGGTAAAATAATAACTTTTGCTCTAGCGTCGAAACTTAATAAAAACTATGTAACTCTTATGAGATCGTATTTTGACAGGTATACTAAACGCAAACATATTCGGGTGATGAGAACTTTGGAAAATTGCATATGCATCTTTTCGCCATCGTTGGCTAGCACTTAAAGCGCATTATATTCCAACTAGGTCGCGTTAGGACATTCAAGCTCATCTTTCATTTGTTGATCTATTTCGATTTACCGCTTCGCTTAAGGTGAGTCTTCGTAGCCCATCTTTTTACTTATGTTTTCCTATGGGGGAAAGGATACTCAAATGATATTCTAAAATATTTTGTGTTGTATTAAACTATTCTTTTGGACATTATGTGAGTTCATATTGCTATATGTGTGATTTTGTACCTAAATTATAGATGTAAATTATCTCGGGAAGAGACACCATTATCGGGATAGGGCGATAGTATGCACCCACATTATTGAATTTTATTATGTGATTTGTTATGATGTGTATTGTTATTATGTGATTTGTTATTATGTGAATTGTTATTGTGTGAGAATACTAAATGCCGTATATGCATCTCATCTCACTATTGTCCTACTTAAACTATATGCACAAAAAGTGAGTCTTTTACTTAAACCTACAAGCTCACCAACTTTATGTTGACCTTTTCGAGTATTTATTTTCAGGTAATCAAGTTATTATGCCTAAGGAGGAATAAAGCCTTCTTGCATTGCCTAAAGAGACTTAAGATGTAGCCCTCTCGGGTTACTTACCCCTTGTGTCATTGCATTAGTATTTTATGGTAGTCTTTGGATTATTTGTTTATTGTACTTGACCCGGGTTGTGGGATTGTTACGTCTATGTGTCTATATTGTCATGGTACTGACCATCCACGATATAAGTCTCTATTTGTGTCGGGATTCGTCATGACACGTTTTGTAAATCTTTCATTTAGTGAATTCTCTATTATCTTATATCAATGTGTTATGATGATCCCATCTGTTACACCTTGTGTTTTCGCTTTAGACGGGATGTGATAGATTGGTATCTGATTCGTCCAAACTATACCTTAAAATATATATAATATATAATAAAATATAAAATATATATAGTAAGAATAGTCTAGAAACAAAGTCAATAAAACC
>BQNB010024254.1:0-60926 GCA_026074375.1 Tanacetum coccineum
CCTCTAAAACTAGCAATGAATTAGCTTCCCCCTAATTCAAGCAAAATAAGGCTTAGGTTTGACTGATGTAGTTCTTAGGTTCGACTGATGTGAGAAAGGCATCATAGTAGCAAAATAAGGCTTGTTCATGGAGTTGTAGTCATGTGGAAACTGGTCTGTCGAGATTACCGATTAAATTATCAAGTAGATGATCCTTAGTCCATTTGTTATTGTGTTCAGAAACTTGGTGATCGGGAGACACAATTGTATGAATAACATCCGATGATGAGGATTGATCAGAAGCAACTTCTGGAATTAGAATACCAAAGTACGGATCATTACCCATATGTGCGACTTCAATATCATGATTATCTTCTTCAACATCATGAGAAATGATAGGAGTTTGAGTTGCTTGTGTTGTATGAGAGTTACTTAGTGATGGTGCATCTTGATCAACTGTAGTTGAGGAAGGTGAGCCAGTTGTTACAACATGTTCAGGTGCAACTAATTCAGGAATAGGAGCAATGACTTCTGGTACTTGTAAATCAACATAAGGTGAGGGATTAAGTGACTCATCGAACATTAGTTGAAACAACAAATCCCAGTCAGATATCGAAGGTGGTACAAATGGTGTTGAAGGAGGAGGGTTTGGCACGAGTCCTAAACTAATTGTTACAGGAGTCATATCATGAAGTGCAGGTCCTGAACTGCTGTGTTCAGAAGCCATCGCGGTCAGCTCATCAAAGTCAAGACGAATGGTTTCAATTATTCGTCTGGTACGTCTGTTGTAAATCCGGAATGCTTTCTTCGTGGGTGCATAGCCAATGAAAATACCAATGTCATCCTTCAGTTGTAACTTGCCCAAATTCTCGTAATCATTCGTTGGGTAGCAGAGTGCACCAAACACATAAAGATACGATAGATCGGGAGGTTTATCGTGTAAAAGCTCATATGGTGTTTTACCGTGATGACGACGTATCATGGAATGATTTTGGGTATAACAGGCTGTAGTGCGGGCTGCTTGAATTAGCGTACGATTTCGTCTTTCAACAACACCGTTTTACTGTGGAGAGCGTGCAACTGGTGTTTCATGAGAGATGCCAACCTGCTCATAATATTCACGCAATGTTTGATTAACAAACTCAATTCCATTATCTGTTCTGATGCGACGGACGGTTTCCTTAAGCTGTACTTGGATCATCTTCAAAAAGTTGATAATAAAAGCTGGAGCTTCATCTTTTGATCGCAAACATTTTACCCATGTAAATCGAGAGTAGTCGTCGACAATAACGAGGATGTACTTCTTTCCATTGACACTCGCGACACGCATTGGCCCACACAGATCCATATGCAATAGATAGAGTTTTTCTTGATTGGTGTCCTCAGATTTAGGTTTGTAGGGTTTCTTTGAACTTTTGCCTAATGCACATGCAGAACATAAGTGATCCTTTTCAAACTTGAGCTTAGGGAGACCTCGGACGAGTCCATGTCTTGCAAGATGATTGATACCACCAAAGTTCAAGTGAGATAGACGACGATGCCATAACCAGGACTTGGTTTTAGATGCCTTTGACAATAGACAAATGGGAGAGGATGCCATCATATTCCCAAGTGAGAGTGTATAAAGTGTAACATTTCGTATTTTTAGATCATTTACGATGCTATTTAAATTCACTGTTTATTTTATTTTCTCGTACGCGTTCGCTTTTAATTTTAATCGATACGTTAAATCGCGTAAACTAAAAAAATCAACAATCAACGTAAACGGACACCAAACGAATTAAAGTTTTCATCAAGCAAGCAATATATTATTTTTACGAAAGTAATAATCAACTTTTTATATTTTATTTTTATTGGTTACGTAAAACGTTTACGTTTCGCAATTAATACATTTAGGCATACTCGGAAGCACCAAAACTTTTCTACGCTTCAACAAATACTCACATTTATACTCAATACATAAAAACTACAAAAATATATCATATTTATCTCTTATAGGCCGGATTTGTTGCAATTGATACAAGAAAAATGAAATAAATCTTTCAACTAGGTCTTTGTACTTCCTACATTAAAACACAAGACTCTACAAGTAAAGCCCATACCTCCCATTCTTTTGACCAAGACTTCCTAAAAACCCTCATGGTGTCTCTTTGAATAGTCTTCTAAATATATAAAGGTAACAACTAGTAACTAGAACACACACTTGCATTTCCTTAGCAAATTTTTCACACCATTCTCTCCTTATACTTCTTCCTAGCCACGCCAACATCCAAACCCACACCAAATCCATACAAAATTTTATTTAACACATTTACATACATTCCTACAAACATATTAGATGTCTTAGGTGTTTAGAAGGGTTGGCTTAATCCCTATAAGTGTTAAAGCAAGAAAGTTCAAGGTTAAGGTTTCACTTGGATTTAGGGTTTTCAAGATCTTGCTAGCTTTAGTTTTTAGTCTAAACAAGGGTTTAGATTATATTTCTCATCATCATACATCACCATAAGGTTATCTAAAACCCTTTATGTCTTTACATTTATCATTTTATGCATATATTGGTTCTATATGGCAAAATCACCATTAGGATGTTTTTGAACATGTAAAACATATTTTTGCTTGTGATTATAATTTTGTACACTTATTCATGTGTTATGTGGTTAAATATATTATGGTATAATGGCTTGTGGAAAACTTGTGGTATTTTATTAAGTTGAAAAAGTATATAAAACAAGTTTATATATATGAAAACCTAATTATTATTATTAAGGGGTTGTTTTGGTTCGAAATCTAAAGCATGGGTTTTATGTTTTATAAAAATAGTACGTCTTATGACGATTCCAAAAAGGTAAGAAACTCAAAAAACCGATTTATAACGAAGGAGATACGACGATTACAAGTTTACGATAATTAATACTTTTATAAAAAGTTACTGTTTATCAGGGATAAAACTATTTTTATAAAAGTTACTATTCATGACAGAAAGTTATATTTTTGTAAACCTCATAAAATTATAGAACTTTCAAAAACGAGAACGTCCTCGAAAGAATCGTTAAAAACAGAGCTATAACGAATAAAATACGGCATTTACGGGTTTTACGACAACGAATACGATTTAAATAAAAGTCACGTCTGATGTGAACAGTAAAAGTTACTGTTCACCAGAGGGTCAAAATACGGAAAATGTCAAATTATGATAACTCGTCCTAATACGAAAAGATGGGCATAAGAAACGCTAAAATCGGGCTTAAAACGCAAAAGTTATGCTAGTTTTACTAAAACAGAAATTATAAACGTTTTAACTTATTAAACACAATTTTACCAAAACCATTAGATGGTGATTGAACTATATAGACCTATAGGTGGTATTAATCAAAGTACTATATTACTAGGGAGTTTCATAATGAGGCCTCTTAGGATGGCGTATCGACGAGTTGTTGGATTTACGATTTAAAGTGTCCTAGCTCCTCATACGTTCACTACACGACCTCTTAATTATGATAGCCCGAACGATAGTATGATGAGCTATACGACCTATAAATAATCAAAGTGTTTAGTACTTATACGACCTATATTGGATTAGGTTGCCTTCGGATTCCTTCGTAACGCATTTTCCATTTTGAATACTTGTTGATTACCATTCACTCAAGGTGAGTTCGTAGCCCCTTTTTCTACTACTTGTTTTATTAAATTCGGGGGAGATTACATGCTTGATTTCTTTGGACACAAGTGTTTTCAAAACTGTATGCTATTTCCTGATTACATTATTGCCTAAGTACCCTTCTGCCGCTAAGACCCCTTTTATCATGAACCGTTAATTACCTGCTGGGTATACGCTAGTGTTATGGATAGATCTATCGGGACTGACCATCCCCGTCTAGGCTGTGGTTTCTAGTTGACCATTGACGCATTTAACATTCGAAGAAAATTCGTAGGATGTTTGGCAACATCTGTATTGAGAAAATTCGTAGGATGTTTTTGTAACATCTGTATCCGTGTTGGGGCACAAACCTCGAGTACTGGTTTGATTACAGTTTATTACGTTAAGGTTCGGTGTCATGAGCTTAGGGCAATAATACATGTTTTAGACTATTGAATGTGTTTCATAGTCTACTATTACTTAAATCTTGTGGTCCACGCTATTTCCTGATAAACCTATGAATTCACTCAACAATTTTGTTGACGTTTTAGCATGTTTTAATCTCAGGTGCTGAGGCATAAGCTTGGATGGGAGCCGTGACGGATATCTATTAGAGGGATTCTGATTTCTTAAATTCAATGAAACTTTTGTCTTATAAAATCTTAATGTCTTTTTATCAAAACTATGGGACCTAACGTGAAAACTCTGATCTTTTGTAATGACATTGAATGAATCTTATTTTTAACGTCCATTTAAGGTCGTTTTCTATATCTTGATTTTTGTACTTTGACGTAGCACCCCATTGTTACCTTTCCGCTGCGACCTGATTTTGGGGGTGTTACATATAGCATTAGATGGTGACATGTAATGTATGACAATGCAACTTGTAACTTGTTGGTGATTAATGAAATGACTATCTTTTGGTTCTAATTCTATGTTGTGTTGTTGTTACCTTTCTTTTCTTGTTTCTTCTAAATTGTTCCTTTTGCTTAATACAATCATTGAATGAATACTCATTATGATTTGATTTGTGTTGTAACAAAATCATGCCGCCAAAAGCAATGTCTGAGGCATGGTAGGAGCGTTGGTTATTATGGAACAACGTGAGTCGTCGCATCTATGGCAATATGATCGCGGAGGGACAACGGTGGTGTGATGAAGCCCTGGTGGTGCTGGTGCGTTCTGGTGGTGGAGCTGGGTTGTGTTGGAGACGGTGGTGCTGGAGCCGGTAGTGCTGGAGCCGGTGGTGGTAGAGCCGGTGGTGTTGGAGCCGGTGGTGCTGGAGCCGGTGGTGCTGGAGCCGGTGGTGCTAGACCAACAGCGCCCAAAATTACTGGGTGTACTTACATAACATTCATGAAGTGTGACCCACAACCTTTTAAAGGTACTGAAGGTGCCGTGGGATTATGTCAGTGGTTTGAGAAACTAGAATCTGTGTTTCGAATCAGTGATTTCAAGGAAAGGGATAAGGTGAAATTTGCAACTGCTACTCTCCAAGGTTGTGCATTGACTTGGTGGAATGGAAGAATTGCTTCCATGGGTATTAATGCTGCTAATGGTACTTCATGGACTAGTAAGTGAAGAAAGGGAAATGATACGAGGAATTTGTCCTCGGAAGTGTGTTTCAGCCTCTGGGAGCAAGAATTGTACACTGAAGTTAAAAAGACTGATATTGATACGGTGTAAAACGATTCCATGAATTGGCCTTGTTGTGTCCTAGAATGGTGGAGCCTGAGCAGGTGAAGGTGGAGCGTATATTTCGTGGGTTGTCAAAGAATATACGTGGTGATGTGACATCATCGAGGCCTGCTGGTATTGATGAGGCTATTCGTATGGCTTATCAGCTCATGGGACAACTAATACAAGGCAAGATGATGAGGTTTTGGAAGGTGAAAAGAGGATGGTGAAGGAAGATCGTGGTAGTCATAGGTGACAACCCGAAGCAGATTACAATCGTCGGCAAAACCAAATAAGGCTTATGTTGGAGCTATGACAATGTTGCGCACCAAATGAAACGAAGTTGGTACAAAGTGCAGAATTAGAAGCATTGCTGGGGATTGTTGGAAATGTGGTAAGTGTGGTAAGTTGGGGCACAAGATACTGCTTGTTGGAGCCTGCGACAGAAAAAGATGTGATCATTTTATTTGCAATGAAAAGGGTCACGGAAAGAGAGATTGCCCAGTTGAATAAGAATGGACAAGGTGGAATTATTCGGGGATTGTTTACAAAGTTGGGAGTTTTGGGATGATCAGCAAGATAAGAATGTCTTTACTGGTACATTCTTTACTCATAATCGATATGCTACTGCTTTTATTTTGATTCGGGTGCCGTATAAAAGTTTTGTTCTACAAATTTTTCAGTACACTTATTGATATTGAACAGTTGAGTTAGATACTTGCTATAAAGTCAAATTGGCCGGATGGAAAAAAGTAGAGTAAGTACCATATAATGTGTAATAGGTGTACCTTAATATTTTAACCGTTCTTTTCCTATATCGATTTAATGGTAATTAAACTGGAAGTTTTGATTTCATTCTTGGGATGATTGGTGTTAATTCACGATATGATGCCGCTATGTTTGTGTGGAGAGTAAAGGTTAGGAATTCCCCTGGAAGGTAAGACGTTGGTTATCGAAGGCATAGAACCAATTCCGATTGATGATCGTTTCTTGCATTAAGATCTAAAAGTATATCAGAAGGGTTGTGAGCTATTCTTTGCTTAAGTAATGAACGAGAAATCGAAGGAGAAGCGATTTGAAGAGTTCAGTTATCCAAGATTTTCAGAGGTATTTTTCCTGAAGAATTACCTGGACTTTCGCCACCCAGGTAAGTTGAATTCCGTATTGATCTTATTCCGTGTGCGGATGGCCACTGTGGCTGAGTGCGCCATACTCGTTTAGCACCATCTGAATGAGGAGTTGTCCAAGCAACTGTAAAGTGTTGTCCGGAGAATGTTTTTATTCGTAGCGAGCTCGTCACCATGGGAGCTATCGATCTTGTTTGTAAAGAAGAAGGATGGATCGTTCCGAATGTGCATTGATTATCGAGAACTGAACAAGTTGACGATCAAGAATCGATATCCATTACCAAGGATTGATGACTTATTTGATCAACTACAAGGTTCTAGTGTTTATTCGAAGATTGATTTACGATCTGGTTATCTTCAAAACTTCGTATCAGAGAGGAAGACATTCCAATTACAGGGTTTTAGAACTCGTTATGGACTTTACGAAATTTCAAGTAATGCCTTTTGGGACTGACTAATGCACTTGCATTATCATCGGATTTGATGTATTCGCGTTGTGCAAGCAGTATTTGATAAGTTCGTTGATTGTATTCATTAAATGTCATTTCTGATTATTCCAGAAATAAAGAAGAACATGGTGAACATTTGAAGACTATCTTGAATTTGCTAAGGAGCGAAAAGTTGTACGCTAAGTTTTCAAAATGTGATTTTTGGCTTGATTCCGTGCAATTCCTTGGCCATGTGATTGATAGTAGTGGAGTTCATGTTGATCCTCCGTGAGATAGAAAGCCATTAAACATTGGCTGCTCCAATACACCAACCTGGATGTGCCGATAATTTTTGGTTTGGCAGGTTATTATCGAAGGTTTATTAAGGAGTTTTCTCTAATATCCAAACATTAAACTAAAACTCACTCAAAATAATATGCCATATGTCTGGGAGCGACTCGACAAGAGGGTGGCTTGTCAAAAATATAACATTGAAGCTGAAATTGTATAGTGCACCAATATTATCACTACCCGAGGGAAGCGAAGACTTTGTTGTGTATTGTGATGCATCCCTTAAAGGATTTGGAGCTGTTTTGAAGCAGCGAGAAAAGGTGATTGAGTACGCCTCTAGGCAACTTAGAAAGAATGAAGAAAATTATTACCGAACCATCGGGACTTGATTTTGGGCGATGGTTTTTGCTACTTCAACTGTGAGATATCTTTTATACGACACTTAAGGAGTACTGTATACACCGATCACAAAATCCTACAATATATTTTGGATCAGAAAGAGCTAAATATGAGGCAGCGTAGATGGATTGAACTTCTGAGTGATTACGATTGTGTTATTCGTTATCGCCCAGGAAAGGCGAATGTTGTCGCTGATGCGTTAAGCAGGAAGGATAAGGAACCAATTCGAGTGCGTGCTTTAGTGGTGACGGTACATAACAATTTATCCGAGCAAATTCGGAATGCACAAGTTGAAGCGTGCAAGGAGGAAAATATTGGTGCCGAAGGATTTCGTGGCTAAAGGGAGCCATTTTAAGTTAGATCCGATGGTACGAAATGTCTGAAAGGATGAGTATGGTTACCATTATTTGTAGGATTGAGAGGTCTAATCATGTTGGAATCTCATAAATCAAAATATTCCATTCATCCTGGGTCGGATAAAATGTACCATGATTTGAGGAAGTTATACTGGTGGCCGAATATGAAAGCTGACATTGCGACATATGTCAGTAAGTGCTTAACATGTGCTAAAGTCAAGGCTAAACACCAAAAGCCGTCTGGATTACTTTAGCAACCGAAAATCCCTGTTTGGAAATGGGGGAGAATTATAATGGATTTCATTACAAAGCTTCCAAGAACATCATCTGGATATGATTCAATTTGGGTCATTATTGACCGATTGACTAAATTTGCTCACTTTATTCCGATAAATGAGAAGTATAAAATGGAGAGGCTTACTCGATTATATTTGAAGGAGATTGTTTGTAGACACGGAATGCCCATGTCAATTATTTCAGACCGACACCCTCGTTTCGCATCAAGGTTTTGGAGATCTCTTCAAAAGTCATTGGGGACGAATTTAGATATGAGCACTGCTTACCATCCTGAAACTGATGGTCAGAGTGAAAGAACGATACAGACATTGGAAGACATGTTGCGTGCTTGCGTGATTGACTTTGGTAGTGGCTGGGATAAGCACTTACCTTTGGTTGAATTCTCATACAATAATAGTTATCACGCTAGTATTAAAGCCGCACCTTTTGAAGATTTTTTATGAGAAAAATGTAGATCGCCTGTATGTTGGAGTGAGGTTGGACATGCCCAACTCACGGGACCAGAAATGATTCGCGAAACAACAGAGATGATTGTGCAAATCAAGAACCGATTATTGGTTGCTCGTAGTAAACAGAAAAGTTATGCGGATGTAAGACGTAAACCTTTGGAGTTCGAAGTGGGTGACAAAGTTATGCTAAAAGTATCACCGTGGAAAGGTGTTGTTCGATTTAGAAAACGTAGGAAATTAAGTCCCCGTTATATTGGACCATTCAAGATTTTATCAAGAGTGGGTCTGGTGGCATATAAACTGGAATTACCCCGAGAGCTTCAAGGAATACACAATACATTCCATGTTTCAAACTTGAAGAAATGTTTATCGGATGAAGATCTTATTATTCCTCTTGACGAAGTAAGGATCGACGAGAAGTTGCATTTCATTGAAGAACCTATCGAAATCATGGATAGGGAAGTAAAGCAACTTAAGCAAAGTCGGATCCCTATAGTCAAAGTTCGATGGAATTCGAGTCGTGGACCAGAATATACTTGGGAAAGGGAGGATCAAATGTGGAAGAAATACCCTCATCTCTTTGATTTTAACAAGCAAGCAAGCGACTAGATGAATTGATCTTCAAGGACGAATATCCCTTTTTAGGAGGAAATGCTGTGACAATCCATCAATTTCAGGTCGTATTTTATTCTCAAGTATTAATTATATTTTTCATTTTTATGTTGAGATATGAACCACGACTAATCGGGAGAATTAGGGCTTACATTTGTAATTTTCATGACGTTTACAAAGAACCGGCGAATTCTACGTTAAGCATCGATGCTTATATTTTCAAAATGCCATAGAAATAATTTTATTACATTCGTTTTTATTTTTCGTGTTACGCGCATTTTTCGTATTTTACGTAAAATCTTTACGAGCAATGTTTATAATAATTATTCGTCTTGTACCATACGTAATTTAAAATTTTCAGAAAAGTATCTCTATTTTCGTACAATTATTTTTACTTTGTTTGTAACACCCCCAAAAATATGACAACGCAGCGGAATACCACATGGGGTGCTACTTCATAATACACAGCGCTAGATACAAGAGAACGACCTCTAAAAAGTGTCGTTTGTAAAACAATCTCGTTGATTTTCTGAAATCAAAATAATAGTTGTCCCATAATTGCATCACCATGAAAAACTTGAATGTAAAGACTCCAATGCACATCAAATAATCCAAGCATCTAATTCACCTGAGAAAAACATGCTTAAAAGTGTCAACATTAAAGTTGGTGAGTTCATAGCTTGTATTTTTGGAGGTGATAAAAGAAGTTTTCAAGAAGGTTAATACCATTTGGGCCTGAAGTATATACAAGTTTTATCAAGTCATTTTGGTGAAGAAAAATTGGTGATCAAAAATTATTTTAGGTGAAGATCAAGCTTGAAGATTGAAGCTTTGTTCTAGTTTTGAAGCATTGAATCAATGTTTGCCTTTTTCTACATATTTCTTATGGTAAAAATCTCATGAGTTTTGTTTACGTTTTCTTTTGATTGGTCCATGGATATGTATCATAGTATGAAATTTTGATGTCAAGTAAGAAAAAATGTCATGCATGTATAGATCTAGGTTAATTATAGCTAAAATAGTCATCTAAAACAAGTGAAAAGATCATCAAAATTATGAGCTGTAATGAACAGTAGATTCTATAAAACTCAGTAGGTTTGAGGATTGATTTGATGACATGAGGTCATAGATAAATCTCTTATGTACATTGGGCAAATTGGATGATTCCAAGAAAGTAAATATTGAGTGAGATATGGTCAAAACACTAAAAGTAGTCAAATCTGGACCTTGCTGTACAGATTGTGTAAAAAGTCATATTTACGGACTGGACCAATTAAAAAGTGAAAACTATGAGTTGTAGCTAAAGTCATGTAGATTCTGAATCAATTGGATAGTCAACTAACTTTTTTTGTTTTGTAAATGGCATCAAAAATGGTGAAAGTTAAATTTCAGTCTTAATTAGTAACTTGACCATTAGGTAGTAATATACCCATATGTATAAGTAATATTAAAAGAGGTATAAGAATGACTTTAAATCTGTAAAGTACACTTAATTATGAATCCAACCAGATAAAATATCTCACTTATACCATAACGGTTTATAAAATATGACTATTTTCGTAAACATAAAAGTATACAAAATTTACTACTACACGAACACTATACTATGTAAAGCGATTTTTATAACTAAAACCCTAGGTGGTAAGGACCCACTTCTTGGGAGTTTTAAAATACTAACATACTGATAATAAAAGTATCCCGACCCCGAGAACCCAAAAACTTATAATAAAAGTCGTTTATGAGCTAAAATGGACCCGTAAGGCTTATTGGACCACTAGGCCCAATGAAACAAAATGGACTATGTGGACTTAGCATTAGGCCCAACTCACTTGGACACTATAGAGAATGACGAAAACCCTGGTCTTCTAAAAATGATAATATCCATAAAAGAGCTTAATGGACTTGGTTAATAGGCTTAATGGGCTTTTTGGACTAATTTAGACAATACTAGTAAAATGGCTAATAAAAACAAGTTAAAAACCTAGAAAACTTTAAGTGTGAAATAATTATAAATTTCAAGAGCACGATCATTCATATAACTCTACAATGTATACATATAGATTATTTAATTTATGAACTATCGCTTACTTTGTAATCGACTAGAAACCTACACCCTTTACAATTTGTATAGGTCTTGGTTTGATTGACCGCCTTACCCCGAATTCTATATCATATCTGCTTGTCTCCTTACCGACATCACTAGTGAGTATCATAGCCTTGCATTTTTCTACTTTAATTTTTTCATAAACCCGCGAGGGGAAAACAGCTATGTTTTTAAAATAGAACACAAGAGACCGAAAGGATGCTAGTAGCCTTGATTATTAATAAGTATACTTCAACCTCCGCTAATAAAAGACCCGCGGAAATCATTGAATTGTTAACTACCAGGTAATAGTAAACGCTTATACATGAAATGAGAACTATTGTGTGGTTGCCACCTCTAATCCGTGAACGACTGCTATCGGCCACGTGTCGGGAAAATGACACCAAGGATGCCGTTGTATAAGAGTAATATGCTACTCATTACGAGGTGGTATAGGGTCATTTTTATTAATATGGTAAACGTTCAATGTCAAGAGGCTTTAATAATCCCCCTATGAACTTTGCTATCACCTCGTTATCTCCTGATGATTTATGAGAAAAGATACTTGGTTCCGGAAAAATTTTATTGTTTATATAATATAAACTCGATGGAATCACACTCAACATTAGTGTTTGACATTTATAGCCATTTTTAAAAATCTCGGGTTCCTTGAAGGTAATTCGGCGATGGAGAATTATAGGTTGTTCGAGCTTATGGAAACAAACCTAAATGCTTTGAAGGCCCTTTAAATAAAAGTCATTCGAAGATGATTTGCAAAAATGTTGTATGAATTATGAAACAATTTGAGACCAATGATGTCAACTTTTATTTCGAATGAATGTATTTAAAAACGTCTCTTTTCGAGTGTTCTATGCTTGAGTTGTTATATTATGACGTAGCACCCCATATGACCCTTCCGCTGAGATATATAAAAATGGGGGTGTTACAAAAATAGAGCTCAAGGGCAACAATAAACACAAAGCATCGTAAGCGCAGGAACGATAAACGCATGGCAGAGGTAAACCCATATCATAGCAGTCTTAAGGAAAAATGATACTCGTGTATACGCCATAGCAAAAGCACGTATAAGGCACACATAAAAGCACGTAAGGATCACATACTGGTTATAGACTAGACCTAGATATTATACCTGGTTCTCTATAACCTTGGCTCTGGATACCAATCTGTCACACCCCCAAACAGGGCCTGTACGGAATACGTGTCCGGAGGCGTGACATCATTGCTTACATCGCACAAGATCAAGCGAACGACCACTATATGGACGTTTGATAAAACCTAACTCGTTGCTTTGGATAAATCAAAATAAGTCTTACAATATTCTTGACATAAATGAACTAGTTTTAGCGGAAGCTTAAGAAAAATGCAGCGGAATCATAACATGTTTTTAAGACGAGTATTTAAGTTTAAAGATAAACATTCTTGAAAGACACCCAGCAATGCATGCAACATCAAATAGCACTTCAAGAACAATCCAGCTAAGCACCTGAGAAAACATGCTTAAAACAGTCAACATAAAGTTGGTGAATTCATAGGTTTGAATTGATGTAAGGTTGGACCACAAGATTTTATAAGTGATGTGACTATTATAACAGATACAATATCACATGAAAAGAATTTACGTTGCGCTAAATTCATGACACCGATGCTAAATTAGGAGATACATATAATATGCAAAGTGATGATAATGCCCTACAGATGTCTGACCAAGACACCCCAATGACTTCCCGACGTGATATATATCCGTTCGTTCATCGACACAGAAACAAGTAAGTGCTTGCTTACCCGGATAGGGATAATTAGTCACAAATAGATCTATTTATAACACCCGCGCTTACTTAACCAATCACATTGGTCATAGGTAATTAACGGTTCATGATGGTTCGGGCATGATAGTGGTCTAATCGCTACTTAGGCAACACGTAAACAAGAAATGATAACTGAAAACACTTGTGTCCAAAGTTTAAAACAAGCAATGTTTCTCACCCTAAAGTTGTAAAACATTTATTCAAAATGAGTAAAAAGTGGGGCTATGAACTCACCTTAGAGCGATGAGCGAATGATAATCACGTAAGAAAAAGATGATACACAATCCTAGCTGTCACCTAAAGGAATGATGCTTCTTAGGACTAAGATATGATATATGAAACCAAAAGCGAAACGCTTATCAACGAGAAGGCATCCATATGTGTTTGTGTCTTAATTAGAAAAATGGTGTCGTTATGATGACAAAATGTTCATGATTAAAATACGCCATGGTTTACTAAAAGTTACTATTTTAGGAAACTTTCTATTTTAGAAAAGTTCTAAGTTTCAAGACGTTAATACCGTCCCCTATATTTTGTTAAATCCATATTTCCAAAAACGCTTTATCAATACCTAAACGCCTAACTTTTACATCCGTCTCGACGACTTATGTCACACCCCGCCTAGGCGGAAACACGAGGCGTAACATCATGGATATCATCACAACACAATGGTGTCAACAATAGAGAGAACTAAATGAAATAGATAAACAAATGAGACACAATGTGTCATGACAATATCTAACACAAGATAAAGGAGTCTTACATTACGATAGCAAGTCATACCATAAGGAAACATAATCCAAAAGTCTAATCATCCAATAAACAATCAAATAGCAAACAATTCAAATGCCAAAAAAATAAAAACTCTAGGAGATAGACTCCGCATGCAATGCCTACGGTCTCTCTAGCCACTTCTCTTAACTTCAACATCCTCATGATGCTCCCCTGAAAATGATGCTTAAAAACGTCAACACAAAGGTTGGTGAGAGTCATAGGTTTAAGACACGAAAATCAAAGCTTATAAACAATTACTGTGATTAATGCAAACATGGCAGGACAATTACTGTACTATCATACAAGCTAACATGCAAATGCAACCATAACGAGCATGGGAACGGAACGTGTCCCTCAATCCAACAAGTATCAACACTTAGGTAGGAACGTTACCCCCGATCCATTAAAACCATTACTTCACATGGGTAGGAACGTTACTCCCGATCCAATATCACAACAAATGGGTAGGAACGTTACCCTCGATCCAAATACACATAAGCATTTAACACGTAACATACAATAGCCAAGTAAAGTCCATACACTTTCAAAATAAAGACACGTAATCACAGTAATTAGAACATTTCAAATCCATTTGCATCATTTCCATCCCAATTTAAAAGTGATGTGAAAAGAGGGACTATGAAACTCAACTGATGCTCAAGCAGCTTCCAAATATCTTACACAAAGCTACACAATAGAATATAAACATGTTACACGTGACTAAGCCAAATGCTTAAGCCCATGTAACAATCATATGATGGATGTCTAAGGGTTTGATTAACCATCATGGGTCGCCCCGACACCATGCCCAACCTTAACCATCTTCTTAACACATTATACTAGTTAACTACAATTTATCTAAAAATACAGAATTTTAGTGTGTCTTAACCAACTTAAAACCCATACTTGATGACATTTATAAATTAAACCAAAAATCATCTAAGCTCATTTATGAGTTTACTAAATACCTTGTGATTCCTAAATATCCATGACATGTGGAACTATCCCAAATAAAATCAAACTTCAAAACTGTCACAATTCAGATCTGATTGCACACTAAAATGTATGGCCCTCATTACCATACTTAGGCAACTAATTAGAGGCTAATTTTCTCAGGGAAGGTAATAGACGTATAGAACTTAACTTCAGTTTTTTAGCTAACCTTAATTAGAATTTTAAATAGGGGTTTTACCTCTCTAATTCTGACCTAAATCTGACCCGTATTTACTGTTTTGACAACTTTTCTTGCAATGACCATTTGACTAACTTCAAAAACTCAAAATCGATCGAGGACAGACTTTTTGAAAAGTACATTCAATGCGCTACTGTTTTGAGTCCAGAAACGCTTAATAACCTATTATCATCATAGAGATATTCACTCGTGAACACAGCCCTAAATTTTGCTTACCCTAAATCAAGATCTGACACAAACCCTAACATGAAACATGCATGATCATACCCCTAAACTAACCCTAATCATTATTATATCATTAATGTTCCTTTATTTTCTGTATTTTCTATAAACCCTAGATCCATCACATTAAATGTTACATGAATATATAAATTAGATAGGATTAACATGCTTACCTTGAATGCTAGAACCTAAACAACGATTCTTGAGGTTTTCCTTGGATCAACAATGGAGGTCGATATTTCTTTGGCTATGGGGGCTGTGATTTCGACCAAGATGGAGAGGGAAGGAGTTATTTGTGAACTAGGTTTCTTCTAATATATCTAAATGGTATCCTAATCCCCCTATAATTCCACTTTTACAAATTTAGCACTCCTAAATCCTTTTAAACTCTATATGCCGATCGTCCCCCCTATTCATTATTTTATATATTTTTTATTTATTTATTAATTACCCTATTACTTACATTACCTTAAGTTTTTATAAAAACCTAAGCTAATTTGAGTAAACCTTTTTACATAAACGCCACCTACTAGACTTTCTAAAAATAACTTTTCATTTCACATCTCACTTTCTATTTATGGAAAGTCTACTGCGAACTTCCATATTTCACTCACATGCTTCCTTTCCAATAACTTACACTTCTTATAAACGCTTAACTCTTAAAACCAAGAATTGACGTAGCAATGCATGCAACACGTCTTTCATTTCCATTATCACCACACGTGAACAAATGGAATACTTAACACCAAACTCATATGCACACAAAATAAGATAATCATTTACCTCTAAAATGACATCATGCACATATGCAAACCACTTCAATATACATATAGAACAAATAGCACGCAAGAAACATACAAAATGGACACTTAGCCATTTCTAAAGGTATAAACTAACCTGCTCAAATCACGGTTTTCACATTATCCCTTCCTTATGGAAATCTCATCCCGAGATTTAACTAGTTGGTTCAACCGCACGATCAACAAATAACTAAGGATACTTAGACTTCATATAGTCTTCGCATTCCCAAGTGAAATCGGGACCATGCTTTGAATTCCAATAAACTTTCATAAGTGGTATTCTACTACGTTTCAAACTCTTAACCTCACGATCCATAATTTCTACAGGTTCCTTAACAAAACGTAAAGTCTTGTCGATTTTGATTTCATTCAACGGCACATGCAAATTAGCATCCGCCAAACACTTCTTTAGATTTGACACATGAAAGGTGTCATGCACGTTATTCAACTCCTCAGGTAACCTCAACCTATAAGCCACAAGGCCAATCCTTTCAAGGATCTCAAATGGTCCTACATATCTTGGTGCTAACTTACTCTTCTTTCCAAAATTAACTACGCCCTTTCAAGGCGTCACCTTTAACAATACACGATCTCCTACCTCAAACTCTAACGGCTTACGCCCACAATCAACATAGCACTTTTGACGATCTCTCGCTGCTTTGAGATTTTCCTTTATCAATATCACCTTATTTGTCGTTTCTTGCACAAATTTAGGTCCAATCAAACTACTTTCTCCAATCTTTGCCCATAGAACAGGCGATTTACATTTCCTACCATACAAAGCTTCAAACGGAGCACACTGAATGCTCAATTGATAACTACCACTAAAATCGATATCACATGCCCTCATTATATCCTCCAAAGTCTGAATCATACGTTCACTTTGTCCATCCGCTTGAGGATGCTAAGCAGTACCCAAATCTAATCGCGTCTCTAACACCTTCTGCATCGTCTACCAAAACCACGAGGTAAGTCATCCATCTCAATCTGAGTCGATCGTCACTAGAATTCCATTCCTTGCTATTATCTCATCAATATAAATCCTTGCCAACTTCACATCTTGAAATCTTCTTGTATAGCTAGAAAATGAGCTAACTTGGTCAGTCTATCGACCATTACCCAAAATCACATCATACTCACTACTTTGACCTTGGAAATTTAGTGATAAAATCCATGGTGATTCTATCTCATTTTCACTCAAGTATCTCAGGCCATTGCAGCAAGCCAAAAGTCTTTGACATTGCAGCCTTCACCTCTTAAACAAATCCTACATTTGCTAACATAGGTAGCTATATCCTTTTCTACACGTGGCTACCAATACATACCTCCAAGGTTATAGTACGTCTTATCCGCTCCCAGATGTACCAAGTACCTTGATGCATGGGCCTCATCCATTACACTTCCCACTAATAGAACCCAAATTCGATCCATAAAGTACAAACTCTTGTCTCCTTTTCTTTCCATCTGTTGATCTAAACCATGTAGCCTTTCTGCGAGTACGTTCTCTTGCTTGAACGCCTCACTTTGGGCTGCCAGTATCTTTCCTCTTACTCGTCTTAATTTCAATCTCTCCTTTCTACTCAACGCATCACCCACTACATTCGCTTTATTGGAGTATCACACAAATCATTCTTCAAAGTCTGAAAAGCCTCTTCTTGTTCTACGCTCCACTCATACTTTTGATTCCTCTCAGTTAGGGAAGTAAGGGAGTTTAACAATCTAAAAAAATTGCGATGAACGTCGGTAGTAATCTGCCAATCCTAAGAATAATCATCCAATTCCTCACTGCCTCACTCTTACTCGGGTCCACATGATTACGTTATGGTTGACCACGTAACCGAGAAAATGCACTTCTTCCAACCAAAACTCACACTTAGAAAACTTAGCATACAACTTCTCCTTCCTTCGTGACTCCAACACTAACTTTAAATAAACTTCATGTTCCTCCTTCGACTTTGAGTAGGCCAGAATGTCATCAATGAATACGATGAAAACTGCTATAGTCTATACACAGATGAAAATATCCATCTTTCTTCTTTACGAATAACACCGGTACTCCCCACGGAAAATGACTAGGTCATATGAAACCCTTGTATTCCAACTCTTGAAGTTGTTCAGACAATTCTTGCATTTCTGAGGGAGCTAGATGATATGGAGACTTCGCGACCAGCGTCGCTTCATGAACCAAATCTATGCGGAACTTAACTTGTCGTCATGGTGGTCATCGACAAATCTTCCGGAAACACATCAGTAAAATCGCGCGCCACGGGTACATCACTTATCCTAGGTTCATCTACCTTAGCGTTCATTAGGGCTTTGGCGGCTCCCAAAGTACGTTCCCCATAAACTCAAAGTATCTCATCACCTTTCATCGGTATCCTAACCACCTTTTCATGACATATATCACAAACTCCTCTGACAACAGTTCATTCTCAACAATTACAAAACCTTACCACACTTACACGGTATCAACGAACTCCAAGGGTCACGAACAATCGAATAGGATAACAAACGAATATAGAGTCAAAGGCTAGAATGAATATAGGAGATTCCACATATGCAAATAGACGTAGATCAAATGACATAAGAATCCTTTGAAAGAAAGGATATGTATATGCACCGAGTTAAAACGCGAACGGAAAAAAAATCAAAAGGTGTACCACGACAAAAGAACACCATAAAAAATCAATACGACAGACATAAATTCTATACAATTATCGACTTACTCGAAGAACAAATAAATAATGTTTTTATAAAATCAAATTTAAAATGAAGAATCACGTAAGTAAAGAAATCATTTTAATAATAAATAAAATTGTCTTAAATGTAATTTTTATAAAATTCATTCTGGTTGTCATAAAAATCTAGAGATGGTTATCTAATGGTGTATCGTACCTTACCACTATGAATCACTTTAAACCCCACTTTTTATAATAAAATAAAATTTATTTACCCACTCAACAATTTTCATATCCTATTGTATAGACCATTTAAACATATTCTATTTACAAAGATCATTTATACATAATTTTCTCCAAACACCAACACAATACTTCAAAAGGGTTTTTATAATTAGACATCACTTATAAAATATGTTACTCAAACAAAGGACATCATAATACCAAAATGGATCGTAAAACACCATACAGACTCTAACACAATTCTATTGTTTGAAAACAAAAGAAAAAACCAGAAACCACATACTCAAAATAAAATCAAACGAACTCGTATAAGAAAACTCATGCAAGACGTTACGTACTCAAAAGAAAACGTAAGACATTATCCAAAACAACTATCAACAGAGCAAACCTAAAAGCATTGATACTAACACGTCACCAACGGGTTACGAAAACCAAGGGATATACAACCAAGGGAGTAATGATCCACACTAATATGTTTGGAACAATTAGTGCTTAAAACAAACGTTTGATACTCATACGAGTAATCAATGCATCGAAAGAACTAACGAAACGCGCCTATATCCGAAAGAGCAAATCCAAACAACCAATATACATCAAGACGTCAAATAGAAAAAATCGGGTATCCTTACTAACAAAGTACGATGAAGGGATGCTAAGCTTAGACTTAGGAAATCTGAACAAATAATCGAGCAAACGAGCAACCTCTAATAGCAATACTAGGTATCCGCAAATACTAGATAGAAGGGAAACTTACTATCTATGCAACTCAACTTAACATATCCTCCAATTAGGGTAAGAGAAAAATTATCTATCCATATCACCATATTTATCATGAATACACATAAAGAAAACATATTACACTACCACCTTACAACCAAACACAAATAAATGCAATCATGGTCACAAGTCTGCATATGTGATGCCTTTATAATTATGTTGGCCACCATAATTATAAGTGTCTCCTTTCACACGTGTACTTACTTCCAATATTACCCATTTCAATCATAATTCACATATAAGCACATATTTTACATTGCACATTTTAAACCACTCCAACTTAACACATAAAGGATGCTCTATCAAATAACTACTTACTTATATCAAAATAAAATCGAAACGACATAAAGGAACGAAAGTCTCGCAACAATTCCCAAAATACAAAATATCCAAAAGAAATAATCAATAACAACATGACGAGGCAAAGGACAGGATAAACCTATGCTGGGCCTCGCTTGGGTTTGACTTTGCCTCCACAAGAATCACCCGACTCCGCGGGTCCAGCCCTATTACGCGAATCCGACAAACGATCAACTATCCTATCTCCTTCGGTTCCACAATAGGCTCCTCTTATGGATCCTTATAACGCTTAAGTCCAGTTGGGAAAACGGTTCCCCAACGAGACTTCTTACGGGTGGGGGAAAAACATAGCTAAGATACTTAAGAAAGTAATATATATCATATCAGTTAATGGTAGACAAAATAACTAAATGAAAACTTAACAAAATAGGAAAATATAAGCTATGCAATATAGCGGGGAAGCATAGCAGTTATAGCATTAAACACTTAAGCTCTAAATGCATCTACATAAAGGACCCCTAGGTTATAGTCTAGGCTCAACCACCTACTTCTCTATAACCAAAGGCTCTGATACCAATCTGTCACACCCCGCCTAGGCGGAAACACGAGGCGTAACATCATGGATATCATCACAACACAATGGTGTCAACAATAGAGAGAACTAAATGAAATAGATAAACAAATGAGACACAATGTGTCATGACAATATCTAACACAAGATAAAGGAGTCTTGCATTACGATAGCAAAGTCATACCACAAGGAAACATACTCCAAAAGTCTAAACAATCAAATAACAACCAAGTATCAAACAATTCAAATGACATAAATAAAATCTCTAGGAGAATGACTCCGCATGCAAGCCTACGGTCTCACTAGCCACTCTTCCTAACTTCAACATCCTCAAGATGGTTACCTGAAAATGATGCTTAAAACGTCAACACAAAGGTTGGTGAGAGTCATAGGTTTAAGACACGAAAATCAAAGCTTATAAATAATTACTGTGATTAATGCAAACATGGCAGGACAATTACTGTACTATCATACAAGCTAACATGCAAATGCAACCATAACGAGCATGGGAACGGAACGTGTCCCTCGATCCAACAAGTATCAATACTTGGGTAGGAACATTACCCCCTATCCATTAAAACCATCACTTCACATGGGTAGAAACGTTACCCCCGATCCAATATCACAACAAATGGGTAGGAACGTTACCCCCGATCCAAATACACATAAGCATTTAAAACGTAACATACAATAGCCAAGTAAAGTCCATACACTTTCAAAATAAAGACACGTAATCACAGTAATTAGAACATTTCAAATTCATTTGCATCATTTCTATCCCAATTTAAAAGTGATGTGAAAAGAGGGACTATGAAACTCACCTGATGCTCAAGCAGCTTCCAAATATCTTACACAAAGCTACACGATAGAATATAAACGTGTTACACGCGACTAAGCCAAATGCTTAAGCCCATGTAACAATCATATGATGGATGTCTAAGGGTTTGATTAACCATCATGGGTCGCCCCGATACCATGTCCAACCTTAACCATCTTGTTAACACATTATACTAGTTAACTACAATTTATCTAAAAATACAGAATTCTAGCGTGTCTTAACCAACTTAAAACCCATACTTACTGACCTTTATAAATTATACCAAAATCATCTAAGCTCATTTATGAGTTTACGAACTACCTTGTGATTCCTAAATATCCATTACATGTGCAACTATCCCAAATAAAATCAAACTTCAAAACTGTCCAAATTCAGATCTGATTGCACACTAAAATGCATGGCCCTCATTACCAAACTTAGGCAACTAATTAGAGGCTAATTTTCTTAGAGAAGTTAATAGACATATAGAACTAAACTTCTGTGTTTTGGCGAACCTTAATTCGAATTTTAAATAGGGTTTTTACCTCTCTAATTCTGACCTATATCTTACCCGTATTTACTGTTTTGACAACATTTCGTACAATGACCATTTGACTAACTTCCAGAACTTAAAATCGATCGAGGCTGGACTTTTTGAAAAGTACATTTAATGAGCTACTGTTTAGAGTCCAAAAATGCTCAAAAACCTATTACCATCATGGAGATATTCACTCGTAAACACAGCCCTAAATTCTGCTCACCCTAAATCAAGATCTGACACAAACCCTAACATGAAACAAGCTTGATCATAACCCTAGACTAACCCTAATCATTATTATATCATTAATGTTGCTTTATTTTCTGTATTTTCTATAAACCCTAGATCTATCACATTAAAAGTTACATGAATATTTAAATTAGATAGGATTAACATGCTTACCTTGAATGCTAGAACCTAAACAACGATTCTTGAGGTTTTCCTTGGATCAACAATGGAGGTCGATATTTCTTTAGCTATGAGGGCTGTGATTTCGACCAAGATGGAGAGGGAAGGAGTTATTTGTGAACTAGGTTTCTTCTGATATATCTAAATGGTATCCTAATCCCCCTATAATTCCACTTTTATAAATTTAGTACTCCTAAATTCTTTTAAACTTTATATGTCGATCGTCCCCCCTATTCATAATTTTATATTTTTTTATTCATTTATTAATTACCCTATTACTTACATTACCTTAAGTTTTTATAAAAATCTAAGCTAATTTGAGTAAACCTTTTTACATAAACGCCACCTACTAGACTTTCTAAAAATAACTTTTCATTTCACATCTCACTTTCTATTTATGGAAAGTCTACTGCGAACTTCCATATTTCACTCACATGCTTCCTTTCCAATAACTTACACTTCTTATAAACGCTTAACTCTTAAAACCAAGAATTGACGTAGCAATGCATGCAACACGTCTTTCATTTCCATTATCACCACACGTGAACAAATGGAATACTTAACACCAAACTCATATGCACACAAAATAAGATAATCATTTACCTCTAAAATGACATCATGCACATATGCAAACCACTTCAACATACATATAGAACACATAACACGCAGGAAACATACAAAATAGACACTTAGCCATTTCTAAAGGTATAAACTAACCTGCTCAAATCACGGTTGTCACAACTTATCTCAAATGTTACTATTTTTAGAAGTCTTACGCTTTTATACATCCCAACATCACATAAAAGTTCTTAACATTTCTAATGACTCTGCTTAGTTTACTAGTGTTTCTATATGTTTCGCCAATGTTTTAAAACCTCAAAATGTCCGAAAGTGTCCGAAAACCTCATTTATAATTCCAAACAACAAGCTTGTTATAGTGTTTTGCCGAAAAATGTTTCAAACTTCATTTGGTCATAACTTGTTCGTTTTAAGTCTGTTTTCGACGATCCATATACCAAAACGAGCAGGTAATCATATACTATCAAAATCTTACGTTTCTAACTCCTTAAAACATTTTTAAACATCCTTTAGCTTAGGTTTAAGTTTCAGACAGCAAGCTTTATTTGCCAAAACGTAACCAAAAATCACCCAAACTTCGCATTAGTGCCTATTCTAGCCCTAATCTCTATCCACCAATATTTTGCCATCAAAACCATAATCAATACTAACCTAATCCTAAGATTTCTATTGTTGCAACACTCATGTTCACTCATACTCGCAACCAAAACTTTTTTTAAATCAAAAAACCATAAAACAATACTAGTTTATGTTTTAACTTGTTTATTTTCAAAAACCACAAACACATAAGCCTTGAAACTTGAGAATGATTCAAAAACCATAAACAAATCACAAGAGATGAAATAGAACACTTACAAGAAGAAGATGAGTCAAGTAACACACAAGATCTAACCCAAAATCCTTAGATCTATAATAACCCCAAGATGATCTTGTAAAACCCACTTGATAAACCAAAACCCTAACTTATGAGATCTTGAATAACCCTTGAAATCAAAGAAACCCTTCTTGGAAACACATTAGATATGAATGAAAATGATCTTGGAATAGTTATATCTTGCTAGAAATCAAAGATATGAAAGTGTTTATGTGTGTGTTGTTTGCCGTGAGCAAGAAGAAGAGAAAGGGAAGAGAGAAATTTCTTGGTGGCTTGTAAGAAATGAATGAAACCCTAGGTTGGAAGTGTAAAAGGTATTTATAGGCCAAGACAAAGGGTTAAGGGTTTGAATTCAAGTGTATGAGACCAATACACACTAAGAGTGTGTGGGTTGTGTGGTTCAAACGCAAGAGGACCAAGGGGGTTTCAAGCTTAACCACTTAGCCTTTCCAATTAATTCAAGATTTCATTTTGATAACTTAGTGGAATTGTAGTCCTCATCATGCAAGGTGACAAAGGGATGTGTACAAAGGTGTTGGTTGTATGGAAGGGTGAAGACAATAGTGTCACTATCTCACACATGCATGTTTAAGTTCAAAATAAAGTAGAAAGATTCCACAAGAATTAATTTGAGTGTGTATGTATGCGTGTGAATTGAGTAGGGGGGTGACCACAAAATTTTTGACTTCTAAACCTGACATATACGATAACTAGAGTTTACACGAAAAGATTACGGGTTTCTGGGGTTCCGTTTGATCAAAAACGCGAAAAACGTAAATTATACGCTAAAATGTAAAAATCAATACCGGGAGTGAACGTAAACTATGTAGCACTTTAAAATGATAAAATATTGCATATAATATCTAGACTAATCAAAATCCAAAGTCGGAACGCGTCCGATGACGTTTTTCAGTTTTACACGGGATAACCTCTCGGTTTTAGGTTAAATTCAAACGTAACGGATAAAATTCAAAATAATGATCGAAATAGTTTAAAATATTGACCTAAAATTTACGGGGTATGACATCACCACATACGAAGTCATTTTACCCACTTTTGGGTTTTTGGCCTATAAATACCCCCTCTTAGCCTTTGTATTCCTCACCTCTTGCAAACATTCTTTCATTCTTTTCTCTTCTTTAATCCTCTAAGTCTAACACCTCTTGTGTTCTTAATCTTCTCCTCTATCAATCTATTAAAGAAAACATCTCTGTAAGATAGACACACAAGTACCTAATCCACACTTGTGTGTTATAATTCGAGGGTCTTCTTTCTTATACCCTTTCTTTAGAATCGAGTCTCTAAGTTAGGTTAGGACTTAGTTTAACTATTTATCAATTAATCAATCGAGTTATAAGGGAAGCCTTCTATCCGAGGGATCAAGCCTAGATCATTGGAGATCTAGTTGGGGTTTGGAAAGGTTCCTATGGGAAGTCTTTAGAGTTTATAGGTTAAGTCGAATCACGAGTTCTTAGGGGTGAATTCAGATAGTGGAATACCATAGGTAGTAACTCTTCTTTGTGAGCGCCGATCTTTGTGCATATCGGTGGAGTTAAATTGTAATACGATTTGTAGTCCAATACTAGGAGTAGTATAGGTGTCGTAGATTCGCAACTAGACGTACGAAAGGACTAAACCCCCTTCCCGAACCTGCAAATATCATGGTGTCTCTATCTCTATCTCCATTACCTATTGTTTCTTTGCTAATTATATCATTACACCACTCGGCTCTTTCGAGACTTGAAGTTTTATAAACTTCAAAGAAGTCAAGAAAACCGTATTCACCCCCTCTACGGTTCTACACATTCATCAACTCGTCTTGACATCTCGAGACACTTACACATATGGACTTAGCTAATTGGATCGGGCCAAGCAAATGGAGAAACCCATTGGGGGCCCATCAAGGCTTCTAAAAGCTTTTAGAATATGGAGGGAAAGAAGTAAATTCTAATTTTTAATCTATGGGCATGCTATATTCCATACATGTTATTGTCCATTAATAAGTTCACCCTAATAACCATTCATCATATTACCCATTAGTGAGTTAACCTTTTTATCCAAAGTTAGCTTTGCCTATATAAGCAAAATCATTTTCCCCCTCCTCCAAGATAAGAAAATCCACGGCTTAAATCACACACTCATACAAGTTTTGTGTTATTGATTTTCAATCATGTTTCTAGCATAAGGCATGGTTCATAGTTACATTCTAGATTAGTTCCACTAGTACCAATGTGGTATGTAGTGATGTATTGGGTGTCTATACATAGAAGTGATCTCCTTTGATTACTTGGTTATCATGTAGTAGATCGGGTTACATAGACGTGATTTCATTTGATCACTTATGTTTCTTAGAGTAGATCAGGTTGTATATAAGAGTTCTTGATGATTAGATTAGGAACTTGTATCCATTTAACCACTAAGTCTTGGATCTCATCTTGTAACATTTTCATATAGATTATAGGTTAGATGGTTTATGTGTTTAGGCATTAAAACATAAGATTTGTTATGTTGGGCCACAAAACATAACGGGTTTGGTTGTACCCAAAGACAAATTTGACATTTAGCTTTGTGTCGGAAAACATTGTAAGTGACATAGGGGTTTGTTATGTTAGGCTATAAACATAACAGGATTGGTTGTACCCGAAGAAGAACTCGACATCTAACTTAGTGTCGGAAAATAATGTAAGCGACGTTGTAAGGTTTTTCCTGCCGTGAAGGGAGCTTGTTGACTAGTGAAGTAACTCTCGAGTTGGGTACTCGGGGAGTGGATTATGGCGAAGAGGAGCTTTATGACTGAACCACTATAAATAATCGTGTCCGGTTGCGCATTCTTTTACCTTTCGCTTTATATCTTTATTTACATGTATTGCTTTACACTTATATTTGCATTGTGTCCATATTTGTGTGGATTGTTGCTTATATTGTGTGACTATGATTGTGTCGTAGTTTGAAGTTAATATTGTGGTTGTACTTGCATTGTTATGACATGCTCTAGTTGTTATAGATAGATTATTAACACTTCTCATATTACGTCTCAATTAATTGCATATTTGATACAAAAGATTGAAGTTTTTAAACGGAAACGTATTCACCCCCCCCCCCTTTACGTATTCCACAATTGGTATCAAGAGCCACGTTTCTATAATTTTCAAAACAAATGGTTTAAGTAGGATCCATGTATCAAATTACCCATAAAGGGGAATTAAATATGAAAAGTGTTTCTTTGCTTGATACTACTTGTTTTGTTGATTAAATATACTTTGTATACTAGCTTGAAGGAAAGTCATCTTGAAAAAGTATGTAGGTATCGATATATGTCTTTTGCACAAATTATGTAGAGATACGGTTTTTAAAAAGGAGAGTTTGAAGTAACTACTAGCGTTGTTAAAAAGCATTTTCATAAATGTTTTTGTAAGTCCTAAAAGTATAAATAATGTTAAATATATGTGTTTTATGTTCGGTATCAAGTTTATTAAGTTTTACGCCTTTTCGCTAAGTCATTAAATGATTTTGTACAAAAAGGTGAATCTGGAACAGCAAATGGTCCTTTATTTGTTCCAGACGGTCCCCATATATATTTGGGACCGTCTGTCTGTTTTGTCAAATTTTGATCAGCTTTGAAAATTCATATAAAATCAACTGTAAATCCGTCGGAGTCGTGCCACCTGCCATTTTAAAGGTAATTGAGTATACTTTGATATAAAAATACTTATGAGTCTTATTTTTAAACCTAAGTAAGTCAAAAACGCAAAATATTACAGAATGTCCACAACGTTGAGCTTCGTTTTAACATAAAACTTGTATTTCATCTTTTCTTTTTGAGTCGAGCATTTTTAGTCAGCATGTCTTTGAAATTTGATGTATTTATCTTTGCAAAATATTGAACTTGATTAATTTTTGAAATAGGGAGGAAATTAATTTATTTTCAAATAAGATCGAGCTATGTATACATTATTGTATTTAATACACAAAACGACGACAAGTATTTTTTTTGTGTTATGCTAAATGGTTATGTACGTTTCTTTGTGTCCAAATATTGTTAGTAAATATTATTATATGATTATTGCAATTTTTATATTGTGTTTTTTAAAACTAATAACATAAGTTTAACTATAGCATGCACTTTATTTACTCATTATTAATTTTCATGATTTTGCATTAATGTGACTTATGCTAAATTTCTTGCACTAAGTTATGACATTGTTCTTGCATTGCATATATACATAAATCACTTTGTTTGCAAATGCTATATCAACGTCTTGTAACCTTATTAAGCATAATAACTCACTTAGGATTGAAAGCTAAGTAAGTTTATCAAAGTTATTAAAAAATAGTGCCTTGTCTAAATAATTATGCATTCAACAATTAAGCAAGTAATCATTGAGTATCAAAATAGCATGAAGATAATATAATCATATTTCACGAGAACAAGTTAACATTTTGAAATCACAACAATACATATGCGAGGTGAAAGTAGTCTAGATCGACTAAAGAGAATCCTAATTACTACTTGACTAATAAGCAATCCTAATGAAATACAAAGTTCGTTAATGTAAACTAACATTAGACATATTTAGAAAGAACAATTTAATCAAGTTAGAGAATGAATATGAGACTATCCCTAGTGGTGCTCAATTGAGGCTAAACATGACCATTTTTATGGGTTATACCACGAACCCAACTTCCTTCCTGGAAGCAATTCAACCGTTAGGTTAAATTGAATTTCTAGTGCAATAGATTCTCTAGTAGTCATTCTCATTTTAGATTAAAATAGAATTCCCACATTTGCCTAATGGAGTGTAGCAAAGATGAAATTTGCATTGACTACTATTACCTGGCCTAATATGACTCAACTAATTTGTTTTAATTTCAGTTCTCAAAATTCTAATCAATGTGTTTATAATTCTAGGGTTTAATGAGAGAGCAAACAAGATTTTGTAAGTTAAAACATGATTGAGTCTTTTAGATCTTAGAAGTATACTTAAGTGTGACAATGTGGAGTATGCTACATTAAAGCGTTCTAAGAATGAACCTTTGCATGTCTTTTAAAAAATATAATTAAGGTTATTTGCCTCCATAGGGAGATCCGTCTTTGATTTGAGTCTTGATTCGTGTTTTTGAATTGTATGAGCAAAGTTACATATATTATGCATTTGCCCGTGTTTGGTTTTTCAGAAATGATAACTTTACCAAATGCATTGCAAGGTAAATTACTTTGAATTAATCTCACGAAAACATTCAAGTCGTTAATCTACATTGACGTCGTTTTTACATGTTAATATTAATAATAGAAACACACCTATTGGACATGTAGACTAAATATAACATCATTATCACAAGTGTGAGTTATGAACCAATGTATATTCTTTTCGTCTATGAAAGGGATGACATTATTTTCATATCAACCTAGTGTGATTGAGTATGTAGATTCGAGATAATATCTTTTGTTATGGTTTTGATATAATCTTGAAGCTAGAAAAATAATGAATCTGATTTCATATCCAAACTCAAAAACATGGCAATTAGATTCGAAGAATAATATCAATCATAATTTGAATAATGAATTGATATATATCTGAAATCTTTTTTGACCCTCACAAACACTCTTTTAAAAGAAAACAAAAGATTTTCCAAATGTGTTTCATTAAGCCTAAGATTAGTCTTAAGCGTGAGACCAATTAAAAGGATGAGTTTACTTATTTCTTTGGTATTGTCGTATATTTTACATGTGAAAAAAAACTTATAAATTATTGTGCACAATATGCTTAGATTTTGACTTCTAAAGAGTACACAAAATTATCTTATGTGACATCCGTGATTTAATCAGGTTAGTGATTCATTTAGAAATGGCTAAGAGTTTCATTTGTGTGATTTCTTGTGTGCTATGTGTTATATATGTGTGTTAAGTGGTTTGAATAGGTGTATGATATCATTTTGAGGTGGATGATCATCTCATTTTAAGTGCGTTTGTGTTTGATGATGAGTATTCCATTTGTTCACGTATAGTGATAATGGAACGGAATGGCGTATTGCATGCAATGCTACGTCAATAGTTGGATGATTTTGTGTTAAGCGTTTATGGGAAATGTATCATGATGGAATTAAGTGAAGTGAGTGAAATTTGGGTATTTATAGTAGACTTTCTAAAAATAGAAAGTGAAATGAAAAGTTATTTTTAGAAAGTTTAGTAAGTTGCGTTTATGTAAAAAGGTTTACCCAAATTAGCTTAGGTTTTTATAAAAACTTAAGGTAATTAAGATAATTAGTTAATTATTAATTAAATAAATAAAAAATAATAAATTAGTAAAAAAAGGGGGGGGGGGGGACGATCGACTAGGATTTAGGATAGGGATTAGGAAGCCCGAACTTTGTCAAACTCTAAGTCTTAAGGGATAAGGATACATAGGGTATAAATACCAATAAACCTAGCACATAATTCTTTTCTCCCATACCCTTTGTCAACCGAATATCAGCCCCAAAAACTCTAGGAGTGCCGAATTTTATGTTTGATCCAAGAACATTCAAGAATTGTTGTTAAGGTGCTACATTCAAGGTAAGTATGTTCATCTTAGCTAGTTTATGATATTCATGTAACATAATTTATGATGGATCTAGGGTTTACATAAAATACAGATTATATATGAACTTTAATGATTGTATGATGATTAGGGTTAGTTTAGGGTTATGATCATGCATGTTGCATATTAGGGTTTGCGTTAGAACATGATTTAGAGTTGAGCAGATTTTTGGGTTGTGTTCAACTGATGATATCTCATTGATTAAAACATTTATTTTTATGAATGTTATGTCTAAATTATAGTTCAGAGAGTCTAATTTTCAAAAAGTCTGGCCTCGAAGGTTTTTGAGGTCGGGAAGTTAGTCAATTGGTCGTAACAAGAAAAGTTGTCAAAACAGTGAATACGGGTCAGAATTAGATCATGTTTAGGAGGATAAAACCCTAATTTAAAAGTGGAATTAGTGATAGCTAATCTACAGTGATATATGTTAATGTATAGTACAAAGGAAACCCATAGAAAGAGAGCTTCTGATTGTGTGTCTAAGTATGGTAATTAGGGCCATACATTTTAAGGTGCTATCAGATCCAAGTTGGGATAGTTTTGAAGTTGGATTTTATTTAGGATAGTTGCACACATAATGAGAGCTTGGGAATCACAAGGTAGTTATTAAACTTATAAATGAACTTAGGTGATTTTTGGTATAATTTATGAAGGTCAGCAAGTAAGGTTTTAAGTTAGTAAGGATACACTAAAATTCTGCAATTCTGAATAAATTATAGTTGACTAGTGTAATGTATTAATGAAGTGGTTAAGGTTGGGCATGATGTTGAGGTGACCCATGATAGTAAATCAAACCCTTGGACATCCATCATATGTGTGTTACATGGACTAACTTTAATCTTGGTCGCGTGAAAACGAGTTTTTATATTGTTTATCATTTGCGTGATAGGAATTGGAAGCTGCGTTTTGAGCATTTAGGTGAGTTACATAGTCCCACTTTTTATTGCGTTTTAAACTTGGGATGGAAATGATGCAAGTATGGTAATGAGTTTAAATTTTTTGTGATTATGTGTTAGTGTAAATGCATGGACTATTATGTGACTGATATGCGTTATGTGCTACATGATATGTGATGTGATATTAATGTGTGGACTAAGTCAGGAGGGTTACTTGCGGGTATCCATGGCCTGTTTAGTGGAAGGTATTGTAGCCTAGACAGGAGGGCTACGCGTGTAAATCTATGGCCTGACTATGAGGGAAACTCACAGGGAACTTTGGTATAGATCCAATAGCGATTTAGGTCTCATCTGCTTTGGTGTTTGAGGATCGAATGAGATACGCCTACTCAGATGGGTTAGAGGGATCGGAAATGTACACCAACCCAGTAGAAGATTTGTATGGGGTTTGATATGATTGGGGATTGAAATGCAATTGCTAGCTATTAATGTTAGTTAGTATAATTGTCATGCAAAATGTATTGTTTTATAATCACAGAAATTAGATAAATCGTTTTAGTAATGGATTGAATATATGTGTCTGAAAACCTATGTTTCTCTCCAACCATTAGGTTGACGTCTAAGCATCATTTTCAGGTATTCAGCAGGATGAGATTAAAGTTAGGAAAAGTGGCTAGATGAACTGTAGGCAGCTGACAAGTCTTAGTTATCTAGATTTCGTTATTTGTTTTGGATGTATGAATGTTTGCATGTCATGACGTTGACATGAACTGCCTTCATTTCAATGTCAGACGCCTTTTGGATTTTGTTGACGTGTTTGGGTATTTTCATGACACTGTGTGTCTATACCTTGTATTTTTATTCATGTTTTAGTTTCTCTATATAGACGCCAATGTGTTGTGATTGAATCCCCTCTCTTCAGTCGACGCCCTCGGCGTTTCCCTCTTGGCGGGGGTGACAGATATGTATCAAGCAAAGGTTATAGAGAAGTATGTGGAGATGCCTAGACTATAACCAAGGGTCCTTCAATGTTGATCACCGCATTAAGCTTAAGTGTATTGATGCTAAAACTGCTATGCTTACCCTCTATTATTGCATAGCATATATTATCTCGTATTTTGCAAAGTTGTCAATTTTAGTTATTTGGGCCTACACATTATCTGCAGATGATTATAATTACTTTTTTTAGTATTTTAGCTATGTTTTCCCCCACCCGTAAGAAGTCTTGTTGGGGAACCGTTTTCCCAACTGGACTTAAGCGTTATAAGGAGCCTCTTGTGGAACCGAAGGAGATAGGATAGGTTTTTTTTTTTTGTTTTTGGTGTTTTTTGGGGGGGGGGGGGGGGGGGGGGGGGGGGGGGGGGGGGGGGGGGGGGGGGGGGGGGGGGGGGGGGGTTGGGGTGTTGTTGTTTATTTTTTTTTTTTTTTCTTTTTTTTTTTTTTTTTTTTTTGATCGTTTGTCGGATACGCGTAATAGGGCTGGACCCGCGGAGTCGGGTGATTCTTGCGGAGGCAAAGTCAAACCCAAGCGAGGCCCAACATAAGTTTATCCCATACTTTACCTCGTCATGTTGTTATTGATTATTTCTTTCGGATATTTTGTATTTTGGGAATTGTTACGAGACTTTCGTTCCTTTATGTCGTTTTGGTTTTATTTTGATATAAGTAAGTAGTTATTTGATGGAGCATTCTTTATGTGTTAAGTTGGAATGGTTTAAGATGTGCAATGTGGTATGTGTGGTTATATGTGAATTATGATTGAAATGGGTAGTCTTGGAAGTAAGTACACGTGTGAAAGGAAGCACTTATAATTATGGTGGCCAACATAATTATAAAGGCATCACACACGTAGACTTGTGACCAGAGTTTATTTATTTGTGTTGGTTGTAGGACTGGAGTGTAAATGATATCTTAATTTATATGTGTATTCATGATAAGGATGGTGGTATGGGTAGAGAATTATTCTCTTACCCTAATTGGAGGATATGTTAAATTGAGTTGTATAGATAGTAAGTTTCTCTTCTATCTAGTATTTGCGAATACCTAGTATTATTATTACTATTGTGGTTGCTCGTTGCTCGATTGTTTGTTCGGATCTGCTCTTTCGGATATAGGCGTGTTTCGTTAGTTCTTTTGTTGCATTGATTACTCGTATGAGTATCAAAGGTTTCTTTTAAGCACTAATTGTTCCTAAAATATTAGTGTAGATCATTACTCCCTTCTTTGTATATCCCTTGGTTTTCGTAACCCGTTGGCGACGTGTTAGTATCGATTTTTTTAGGTTTGCTATGTTGATCGTTATTTTGGATAAGACCTTACGTTTTCTTTTGGGTACGTAACGTCTTGCATGAGTTTTCTTGTACGAGTTCATTTGATTTTTTTTGAGTATATGGTTCCTGGTATTTTCTTTCGTTTTCAAATAATAGAATTGTGTTAGGGTCTATACGGTGTTTTATGATCCTTGTTGGTATTATGGTGTCTTTTGTTTGAGTAACATATTTTATAATTGATGTCTAATTATAAAAACCTTTTGGAAGTATTGTGTTGGTGTTTGGAGAAAACTGTGTAAAAAATAATCTTTGTAAAGAGATTTTATTTTATTATAAAAATCAGGTTTAAAATGATTCCATTGTACTTATTGGCTTTTTGGGTGTTAATATATTTTACCAGGATGAGTCCCTTTTACCCCAAAAAAGGTTTAAAGTGATTCATAGTGGTAAGGCACGATACACCATTAGATAACCATCTCTAGATTTTTATGACAACCAGAATGACTTTTTTAAAGATTACATTTAAGACAATTTTATTTATTATTTAAAATGATTTTTTTTACTTAAAGTGACTTTCTTTATCTTAAATTGATTTTTATAAAAACAATATTTAATTTGGTCTTTCGAGTAAAGTCGATAATTGGTATAAGAATTTCTGTCTTTCGTATTGATTTTTTATTTGTTCTTTTGTCGTGGTATGCCTGCTGATTTTTTTTCGTTTACATGTTCACTCAGTGCATATACGTATCCTTTCTTTCAAAGTATTCTTATGTGAATTGATTCATGTCTATTTGCATATGTGGAACCTCCTATATGCATTCTAGCCTTTGACTCGATATCCGTTTGTTATCCTATTCGACTGTTTGTAACCCTTAGAGTTCGTTGATACCGTTGAGTCGTGGAAGCTTTGATGTGATTGTGGGAATGGACTGGTTGTCCAAGAGAAAGTTTGTGAAAGTATGTCATGAGAAGGTGGTTAGGATACCATTGGAAGGTAACGATGATACTTTGGGTTCATGGTGAACGTACTCAAGGAGTCTTGAAAACCTTAATGAACACAAAGGTAGATGAACCGAAAATGAGTGATATTTCCGTCGTACAAGATTTTATTGATGTGTTTCTGGAAGATTTATCGATGACCACCATGACGAAAATTTGAGTTCCGCATAGATTTGGTTCATGGAACGACGCCAGTCACAAAGTCTCCATATCGTCTAGCACCCTCGAAAATGCAAGAATTGTCTGGGCAACTTTAAGAGTTGCAAGACAAGGGTTTCATACGACCTAGTCATTTTCCGTGAGGAGCACCTGTGTTGTTCATAAAGAAGAAGGATGGTTCTTTTTGCATGTGTATTGATCATAGGGAGTTGAACAAATTAACTGTTAAAAACCGTTATCCACTCCCTAGGATTGATGACTTGTTTGATCAGTTATGAGGAGCGTGTCCTTTCTTAAAGATAGATTTTTGGTCAGGTTATCATCAGCTACGAGTGCATGAGGATGCCATTCCAAAAACCGCATTTCGAACGAGATACAGACATTTTGGAGTCTAAGGTTATGCCTTTTGGGTTAACCAATGCACCGGCGATTTTCATGGACTTAATGAACCGGGTTTGCAAACCGTACTTAGGTAGGTTTGTCATCGTATTCATTGATGACATTCTGGCCTACTCAAAGTCGAAGGAGGAATATGAAGTTCATTTGAAGTTAGTGTTGGAGTCACTGAGGAATGAGAAGCTGTATGCTAAGTTTTCTAAGTGTGAGTTTTGGTTAGAAGAAGTGCATTTTCTTGGTCACGTGGTCAACCATAACGTATTCACGTAGACCCGAGTAAGAGTGAGGCAGTGAGAAATTGGATGATTATTCTTAGGATTGACAGGTTACTACCGACGTTCATCACGAATTGTTTTTTAAGATTGTTGAACTCCCTTACTTCCCTAACTGAGAGGAATCAGAAGTATGAGTGAAGCGTAGAACAAGAAGAGGCTTTTTCAGACATTAAAGTATGATTTGTGTGATACTCCGATAAAGCGAATGTGGTGGGTGATGCGTTGAGTAGAAAGGAGAGAGTGAAATCAAGACGAGTAAGAGGAATGATACTGGCAGCCTAAAGTGAGGCGTTCAAGCAAGAGAACGTACTCGTAGAAAGGCTACATGGTTTAGATCAACAGATGGAAAGAAAAGGAGACGAGAGTTTGTACTTTATGGATCGAATTTGGGTTCTATTGGTAGGAAGTGTAATGGATGAGGCCCATGCATCAAGATACTTGGTACATCCGGGAGCGAATAAGACGTACTATAACATTGGAGATATGTATTGGTAGCCACATGTAGAAAAGGATATTGCTACCTATGTTAGCAATTGTTGGATTTGTTTAAGAGGTGAAGGCTGCAATGTCAAAGACTTTTGGCTTGCTGCAACAGCCTGAGATACTTGAGTGAAAATGAGATAGAATCACCATGGATTTTATCACTAAATTTCCAAGGTCAAAGTAGTGAGTATGATGTGATTTGGGTGATGGTCGATAGACTGACCAAGTTAGCTCATTTTCTAGCTATACAAGAAGATTTCAAGATGTGAAGTTGGCAAGGATTTATATTGATGAGATAATAGCAAGGAACGGAATTTTGGTAACGATCAACTCAAATTGAGATGGATGATTTACCTCGTGGTTTTGGCAGAGGCTACAAAAAGTGTTAGAGCCGCGATTGGATTTAAGTACTGCTTAGCATCCTCAAGTGGATGGACAAAGTGAATGTATGATTCAGACTTTGGAAGATATAACGAGGGCATGTGTTATTGATTTTGGTGGTAGTTATCATTTAAGCATTCAGTGTGCTCCGTTTGAAGCTTTATATAGACGGAAATGTAGGTCGCCTGTTCTATCAGCAGAGATTGGAGAGAGTAGTTTGACTGGACTTGAGTTAGTACAAGAAATGACTGATAAGGTAGTGTTGGTAAAGGAAAAGCCCAAAGCGGCGAGAGATCGTCAAAAGAGCTATGTTGATCATAGGCGTAAGCCGTTAGAGTTTGAGGTGGGAGATCGTGTATTGTTAAAGGTGATGCCTTGGAAGGGCGTAGTTCATTTTGGAAAAAGGGAAAGTTAGCACCAAGATATGTAGGGCCGTTTGAGATCCTTAAAAGGATTGGCCTTGTATCTTATAGGTTGAGGTTACCCGAGGAGTTGAATAGCATGCATGACACCTTTCATGTGACAAATCTGAAGAAGTGTCTGGCGGACACTAATTTGCATGTGCCATTGGATGAGATCAAGGTCGACAAGACACTTCATTTTGTAGAGGAACTTGTAGAGATTATGGATCGAGAAAGTAAGAAGTTAAAACGTAGGAAAATAACGCTTATGAAAGTTAGATGAAATTCAAAACATGGTCCTGAGTTTACTTAGGAACACGAAGACCAGATGAGGATTAATTATCCACAATTGTTCGTGGACCGAGTTGTTGAGCCTGCTAGTTAAATCTCGGGACGAGATTTCCTCAAGGAGGGGATACTGTGACATCCGTGATTTAATTAGGTTAGTGATACCTTTAGAAATGACTAAGAGTTCGTTTTGTGCGATTTCTTTTGTGCTAAATATATGTGTGCTAAGTGGTTTTAATAGGTGCATGATATCATTTTGAGGTGTATGATCATCTCATTTTGAGTGCGTTTGTGTTTGGTGATGAGTATTCCATTTGTTCACGTGTAGTGATAATGGAAAGGAATAGCGTATTGCATGTAATGCTACGTCAATAGTCAGATGATTTTGTGTTAAGCGTTTATAGGAAAGGTATCATTTTGGAAATAAGTGAAGTGAGTGAAATTTGGATATTTATAAAAGACTTTCTAAATATAGAAAGTGAAATGTTAAATGGAAAGTTATTTTTAGAAAGTTTAGTAAGTAGCGTATATGTAAAAGGTTTACCCAAATTAGTTTAGGTTTTTATGAAAACTTAAGGTAATGAAGATAAGTAGTTAATTAATAATTAAATAAAAAATACTAAAAAAGGGGGGGACGATCAGCCTAAGGGGTAGGATAGGGATTAGGAGGCCTAAACCTTGTCAAACTTTATGACTTAAGGGATAAGGATACTTAAGGTATAAATACCAATAACCTAGCTCATAATTCCCTTCCCCATCTCTTTTGTGCCTGCGATTTCAAGCCCCCAAAACCCTAGGAGTGCTGAATTGGGTGTGTGATCCAAGAACATTCAATAATTGTTGTTTAGGTGCTAGCATTCAAGGTAAGTAAGTTCATCTTTCCTAGTTTATGATATTGATGTGACAAGACTTATGGTGGATCTAGGGTTTACATAAAATACATATTATATATGAGCTTTAATGATGGAATGATGATTAGGGTTAGTTTAGGGTTATGATCATGCATGTTGCATGTTGCATGTTAGGGTTTGCGTTAGATCTTGATTTAGGGTTTTGTAGAATTAAGTCTAAATTAAACTGATGATATCTAGATGTTAGAAACGTGTTTTGATATGATTCAAGAGCCTAAATTGTAGTCAAAGAGTCTATTTTTCAAATAGTCCGGCCTCAAATGATTTTGAGTTCTGGAAGTTGGTTACAAAAAAAGTTGTCAAAACAGTAAATACGGGTCAGAATTAGGTCATGTTTAGGAAGGTAAAACCCTAACTTAAAAGTGGAATTAAGGATATCCAATCTACAGTGATTAGGTTCAATATGTATATAAAGAAACCTTTGAAGGATAGATTCTGATTATGTGTCTAAGTATGGTAATTAGGGCCATACATTTTAGTGTGCAATCAGATCCGAATTGGGACAATTTTGAAGTTTGATTTTATTTGGGATAGTTGCACATGTAATGGGCATTTGGGAATCATAAGGTAGTTAGTAAACTCATAAATGAACTTAGGTGATTTTTGGTATAATTTATAGAGGTCAGCAAGTAAGGTTTTTAAGTTAGTAAAGATACACTAAAATTCTACATTTTGGAATAAATTGTAGTTAACTAGTGTAATGTCTTAATTAGGTGGTTAAGTTTGGGCATGGTGTCAGGGTGACCCATGATGGTTAATCAAACCCTTAGACATCCATCATATGTGTGTTGCATGGACTAGAGCTTTCAGCATGATCGCATGTAACCGTGTTTATTTATTTGTATAGTTGCGTGATAGGATTTAGAAGCTGCGTTTTGAGCATTCAGGTGAGTTACATAGTCCCACTTTTTATTGCGTTTTAAACTTGGGATGGAAATGATGCAAGTGTTGAAATGAGTTTTAAATTGCTATGATTATGTGTTAGTGTAAATGCATGGACTATTATGTGACTGGTATGCGTTATGTGCTACATGTTATGTGATGTGATATTGATGTGTGAACTAAGTCAGGAGGGTTACTTACGGGTATCCATGGCCTAAGCTAGAGGGAAAGAGATTTGGTATAATCCAAGATCGATTGAGGTGGTCTTCTTGATGTTTGAATGATTGATTAGATTGAATTGCATGTTAGCTTGTATGTTAGTTAGCATAATTGTCATGCAAAAGTATTGTTTTATAATAACAGTAATTGGATAAATTATTTTGGGATGGATTGAATATGTGATTCTGAAAACCTATGTTTCTCACCAACCATTGTGTTGACGTATAAGCATCATTTTCAGGTATTCAGCAGGATGAGATTAAAGTTAGGAAAAGTGGCTAGATGGACCGTAGGCAGCTGGTGAAGTTTAGTTATCTAGATTTCGTTATTTGTTTTGGATGATGAATGTTAATTGTTTTGCTTGGTTAGGATTTATGAATATTTGTATGTCATAACATTGGCATGAACTGCCTTCATTTCAATGTCAGGCGCCTTTTGGGTTTTGTTGATGTGTTCAGGTATTTTCATTACACTGCGTGTCTATACCTTAGATAGACGCCAATGTGTTGTAATGATTCCCTTTCTCGTCGCGCCTCGCGTTTCTGCCTTGGTGGGGTGTGACAAATATTACCGGGACACATGAATGATAAACACCTGTTGAACACAAATAAGTTCATAAGTGGAAATAAGAGTCTTACACATTATCCTTGTGATCTTGCCAAAACATTCAGAGTGATACTCTTTAGTATTTTATAGTGACGAATGGAAATCCTTTGAGTGTAAACATCAAACAGCATTGCGGTAGGTGGCTTGCGATATTCTATAAGAACCAAACTTGTGCTAACTCAAAATTCAATGTGATCCAGGTATTGAGATTTGACGGGAAACCCCTAAAGGTGTTGTTGCATACTTCACATATTGCTTTAATGATTCACCTATATTCCATGTCAATAAACTCTTAAAAATCGATACATCCAAAAATAAAGGTGATGATTAACTCAATATGAACAAAAATTCGTATAGATAAAACAACAACAATCACATAAATAAGTTAATAAATGATTTTGATTAGCAAGAATAACATAACTATAATCGAAATAAGATACATACCTTGATGTAATCTTTGATTTGAGAAATTTTGATCAGATGATTACGATATGTTTTATCAATAACGTGGATATTATTTCTAAGAGGAATAATTTTGTGAATCTGATTTCGTGAATCTTCGATTTGATAAAGAAATGAGATAAAATGGTGTATATGAAATAACCAAGAGAAAAAGATGATCGGTCTGTGGAATGATAGAGAAGAAAAAGAAAAATGAAATAAAATAAATGGAAGATGGGAATTTACAAAACGCTCCCTTAAAGAATTAATGAAGTTACAATCAAATCCCTGTAGTTTGGGGCAAAAAAGGGAGGGGAGGATGACTTGATCCAACGGTTGGGAAGTGGTTTCTAGGTTTTCCACCGAGATGAGGTTCTCTAATAATCCCATCCCCATATATTTCTTCCATATGAGCATATATACCAATGGACAAATTCTTACCATTCTCCATTTTCATAGATTAAAAATACATGATTTAAGATTAAAAAAAAACATGGAGGTACCAAAATGTAAATTTACAAAAACTCCAACTACCGACCTTCACACAACTTCCCCTCAATAATTGAGTGTTGGCAAATCTTGCTCAAATTGCAATTAAATGACTTTTTTTGACATTTTGTATGTATTTTAACTTTTTCTTTACTTTTTTTACGTTCTTGAAACGTTTGTTTTATATACGTTTTTCGATTGGTGTTATTCTTACGTTTCCGGCCATTTTTTTTTTACGTTTTCGTCCCGTTTTTTAATAGAACGTTTTCCCCGTCATTATTTTACGTTTTCGTCTGTTTTTTTACGTTTTCGCTTTTTTTTTTTATGTTTCCTCCGTTATTTTACGTTTTCGTTAGTTTTTTTAACGTTTTCGTCAGTTATTTCACACGTTTTTCGTCTTTTTTATACATTTCGTCCGTTTTTTATCGTTTTCGTCCGTTTATTACGTTTTCGTCAGTTTTTTACGTGTTCGTCTAATTTTTTACATTTTCGTCCGTTTTGTTGTGTTTTCGTTTGTTTTTTTTTACGTTTTCGCCTTTTATTTACGTTTTCGTCTTTTTTTACGTGTTCTTTTGATTTTTTACGTTTTCGTCTTTTTTACATTTTCGTTTGTTTTTTACGTTTTCGTCAGTTATTTTACGTTTTCGTCTGTTTTTTACATTTTCGTTCGTTTTTTTACGTTTTCGTCCGTTTTAAACGTTTTCGTCAGTTTTTTTACGTTTCGTCAGTTTTTTTACGTTTTCGTCTGTTTTTTTACGTTTTCGTCCATTTTTTTACGTTTTTGTCAGTTTTTATACGTTTTTGGTCAGTTTTTTTACGTTTTCCGTCAGTTTTTACATTTTCATTATAGTTTTATTTTACGTGTTCGTTACCTAATATTTTACGTTTTCGTCCGTTTTTTTTACGTTTTCGTCTGTTTTTTTACGTTTTCGTCTATTTTTTACGTTTTCGTCTGTTTTTACGTTTTCGTCTATTTTTTTACGTTTTCGTCTGTTTTTTTACGTTTTCGTCAGTTATTTTACGTTTTTGTTTTTTTTTTTACGGTTTCTCGTTTCCGTTTTTTTTTTTCGTTTTCATCCGTTTTAAACGTTTAGTCAGTTATTTTACGTTTGCGTCTTTTTTTCATTCATTTTTCATCTTTTTTTATTATTCCTTCGTTTATGTTCAGATTTTTTTAACGTTTTTTTGACATTATCCCTACTTTTTCCCCGCACGTGTTTTTTATATTTCCATACGTTTTAGTCCGATTTTCGCACTTTTTGCCGTTTTTCTCAGCACTTTTTCCTTATGTTTCCGCAACTTTTTCGCACGCATTTCGTCCGCATTCTCTTCATGTTTCGTAGGCTTTTCTTCGTTTTCCGTCAGCTTTCCCCCGCGTTTTCGTCAGCTTCCGCCCATTTTTCGTCACTCACAAACACACGCTTTTCGCCAGCTCTGCGGCTTTTCGCCAGCTCTCAGCGCGTTATGCCAGCTCCCCGCAGGGTTTTTCGCAAGCATCTCGCAGCGTTTTCCTAGCTATTTGCGCGTTTTCCCTCATCTTTCGCACGCTATCCCCGTTTTCGTACGCTTTCGCACCATTTCCCACTCTTTCACCCTTTCTTCCGCACAGCTTTTCGTCTACATTTCGCACATTTTCTTACGATTCGCATGTTTTCTCGTCTGTTTTTGTACGTTTTCCGTCTGTTCACTCCCGTCACGTTTTCTCACACGTTTTCCATTCGTTTTCAGCACGTTTTCTTTTGTTTTCACGCACGTTCTCGTTCTCGTCCGTCTTTTTATATGTTTTTCGTCCGTTTTGGTCCGTTTTTCTCAGACGTATCCATGCCGTTTTCATATGTTTCAGTCTGTTTTCCTTACGTTTTCGTCGTTTTTTGGTCTCATTTTTTTTTTCGCACATTTTATGTCTTTTTTCGTCGTTTTCTCGCACGTTTTTTGTCCGTTTTCTCAGATGGTTCTTTCGTTTCATACAGTTATCTATCACTGATATATGCCCAAAAACCTAAAACCCTAACCATTAAAACCCTACAACCACTAACCCTATACAAAAACCCTAAACCCATAACCATTAGTTAATGTCCTCAAGTGGGTAAATACATAAACATTAAAAACATAAACAAAAACACTAAACCACCTAACCACTAAACCATATACCAAAAACCTAAACCCCTAACGACTAGGTATAATATACAAGTGGATATATACATAAACTATTAAAATCTATACCAAAATCCCTAAACCTCTAAATATTAAAACCTTAAAACTAAAAGTCTAAACCCTAACCACTAAGTATAATATCACAAATGATATAATACATAAACTTTAAAATATAAGCGAAAAAACCTCTAAACCCCTACCACTAAAACCAATAACCAAAAACCCTAATCCCCAAACTACTAGGTATTATATCACAAGTGATATATACAAAAAAACGATTAAAATATATACCAAAAACTCCTAGACCTAATACCAAAAACCCTAAACCTCTCAACCACTAGTATAATATCACAATGATTGATATACATAAACTTTAAAAAACCTATACCAAAAACCCTAAAACCCCTAACCACCAAACTTATACCAAAAACCCACTAAACCCGCTATAACACTATAACTTTATACCAAAACCCTAAACCACTAACCGCTAAACCCTATAACCAAAAAAAACTAAAGACCCCTCCCTAACCACTAAACACTATACCAAAAACCCTAAACCCCTAACTACTAAACCATATACCAAAAACCCTGAACCCCTAACCACTAGGTATAATATCACAAGTGATATATACATAAACTTTAAAATATATGCCAAAAACTCTAAACACTTAACCACGTAAACCTAATAGCAAAAAACCTTTGTTTAAGATATTGTAATAGTAGTACTACTAGTAGGTAATGTATTCCTACGTTAGAGTAAAAGTTCCTGCTGGTAGGTGATTAGTTCCTACTGGTAAGGAATGGGGATAGGTGTCAGCCGGGTCGGGTGCGTGTGTTTGGCTGCGAAACAGCCGTGGGTTTGTTTGGTTTGATAATCAGACACAAAAGGGTGCGTTTTATTTTGCACCATAAATATATTAATTGTTTCATATATTATCAATTGGTTATATGTGATGAAAATCTAATGAAACATATAAACATGAATATAAATTTGCGACGACTAAGTAAAGTATGATATAAATATTTAAAACGGGATTAAATTAATGCATACAGCGATACTAGATATAGTTTTAGACGAGATTGAACTAAAAACGGATTTGTCGCGTTTTGAAAAACGAATAATTAATAGCAGAAAACTGGAACAAGGGATTCGAAATTCGCAGATTTAGATAAGTTAGACTTTTGGTTTAACAAATGATAACAAATTATATTTTTACGGACGTTTTGATATAAAACGGGACTTTTAAATCCAAATAACGAAGAAACTGGAGTGTAATCGAAATATATACTTAGTAAAAATAAGTTTAATTTTTAATATATATTTAAATCTGGCAAGATTATTAATTAAACGATTTTGAGCACTTTCGAGTCCGTTTCATCACATCTTTTTCCGGCGAAACACGAAAGTTGTTCGTAATGACATTTTACTTTGCCGCGAGGATTGTCTCTGCTTTAAAAATTAAGATATAGCGGGTCAAAACTAAAGGTCGTAATATATTATTTCAATTAATATTTTTAAGATTCATAATATTCTGGCTTACTAAAACGAAGAGTTAAAAAAAGAAACTTATCGATAAATATTCAACATAATTATGATTAGAACTGGAAAATATTATAAATACCCATATAATATACAAAAGGTTAAAGGTTTAAAAGACAGCGCAAGAGGATTTCTCATCACATGTATATATGTATACATCTTAAATATGTATGATTTTCGTCGTATACGATGTACGCATCGTTGATTCGTATTTAATACGTGTATTATCAAAAATAGAGCGACATAATTAAGGGTCGTGTTGAGATCGTTGCAGATTCGGTTGTGATTTATTTTGACTATTTGATCGTGGTCTTTGATCAAGGTGATTTTAGTAGCTCCCCATGTTATTTTACTGTTTTACATGTATTTTGGGTGAGAAACATCTTGATTACAATGCATTACAGGATTGTTTACAAATTGGTTTTACATACTAATTGCATAGCCGTTATGAGGATACATTATATGACTGCATTTTTGGTCACAAATGCATACTTTACATTTGAAATGATTGTCGATTACGACTTGATGGCGCCTTCTGGGCGAACAATCATTTACCTGCCCGGTGTTCTTGAGGAGTAACACCCATGAAGGGAAAACAATATTTTAAATCACTAACACTTAGCCGGATTGGTTACATACAAGTCTACTCACAGCGTCATTAACTTGTAGAATCACTTGGATGAGGGTGAGCGCGAAATGTTATGAAATAGATCTATTAGGGTGTGGGATCCGTATCCCTGTTACGGTGATTAAGATCGCCGGTAACGAACATTATAGCGTGATGTCCACGCGAATGATATAAAATAGATCTATTCGGGATTGACAACCCCCGTTCGGGTGACTAGCTATCACTGGGAACGAACGTTATAACATGTCGGATTATAACGTTGGGACTATAGGGCCCCCCGACAAATACATAATTGATACATTTTTGGTGACATTAAATTAACCATGCATTCTTTATAAAATCTTTGGGATAATATTGGTACTTTTGGTGACATAAAATGGGTCGTGCATATTTTATAAACATTTTACATGGTACTGTGATGACACAGTGGATAAATATATTTGTTGAAACTTACATTCATACTTAAACTAATCTATGAACTCACCAACTTTATGTTGACCGTTTTAAGCATGTTTTTCTCAGGTGAATTAGATGCTTGGATTATTTGATGTGCATTGGAGTCTTTACATTCAAGTTTTTCATGGTGATGCAATTATGGGACAAACTATTATTTTGATTTCAGAAAATCAACGAGATTGTTTTACAAACGACACATTTAGAGGTCGTTCTCTTGTATCTAGCGCTGTGTATTATGAAGTAGCACCCCATGTGGTATTCCGCTGCGTTGTATGATTTTTGGGGGTGTTACAGATTGGTATCAGAGCACTGGTTATAGAGAACTAGGTTGCATATTTTACCCTAGACTATAACCGTTTTCACAAAATAAAGGCTTAAAGGCTTCAGTCCCATTGGGATGTCCAACCTTTATTCTAAGATATGAAATGTCATAAACATTGACTAATTCCTTATCAATGTGAGTCATGTGTTGATTTGCCCCTGAATCAACAAATTTTCCATCAAAAACCAATTTAGGTTTTAAATTTGTATTAGAACAGAAAAACTTGTTAAAATTTTAATTAAAAACTATGATGTTATTAAACAAAGTACCTGCCATATTGGCCTGCACATTCTTTCCATTAAGAGAGTTATCTTTGATAAGAGAGGTAAGAGTAGACAATTGCTTATTTATGAAACCAGAAGATGAGCATGACCCAACAATATTATTATAAAAAACATTTATGTTTTTGAAATTTTAACCAGATTTGTTTTTCTTAAAATTAGCAGGGTAACCATTAAGTTTAAAACATCTGTCAATAGTATGACCATTAAAATCATAGTGCTCACACACCAACCCAGATCCCCCTCCTTGTCTATTATTATTCACATTATTAGGTCTGGGTCCATTATTAGAAGTCAGATTCCTTTGAAAATTTCCTCTATTAGGCACATTAGAAACAAAAGCAGAAGCCTGATTCCTCTAAGAGGAACTAACTATGCTACCAGAAGCAACTCTATGAGATTCCCCACTAGAAATAGTAGCATACACACTTCTAGCATCAAGAAATGTTTCTCTAGATAGAATAGAACTTCTTATTTGCATATAAGTATCATCAAGACCCATTAAGAATTGCATCAGTTTCATTAATTGATTACGCTTTTTAAAATCATCACTAGCATGACAAGTACATCTAGGCAACTCAATTAATGCATCAAATTATTTCCACAAAGCATTCAACCTATGATAATAATCAGCAATAGATGACCCATTTTGCCTTAAAGTATGAATTTTATGATGCAAACTAAAAGTAATGGAACCATATGCTTTATCATAATTTCCTTTAATTCTTACCAAACATGTTTAGCCCTTTTTGAAAAAATTTGACCCAAAAAGAGTTCTTCTGATATTGAATTTAAAATCCAACACAAAACCATAGCATTCACCCTATCCCACTGTTTACCAAGAACCTCATCTGTATTAGATCTTCTATAAGACCCATCTATAAAACCAATTTTATTTTTTCTTTCTAAAGCCAAAAGCATAGCACAAAACCATACTTGATGATTTTTTGTCCCTTTTAATTTCACAGACACAATAGTTAAAGCAGCAGAATCATTAGGATGTAAATGCAATAGGTTACTAACATCCAGTCTACTTATCAAAGTAACTGGATGATCAGAAACAAATTCATCATCAGTATATCCATGAACAGACATGCTTAGAACAAAGAATAAACAACAAATAAAGATAAGAGATGAAAGAAGTTCCCAGGCTTTCACACCATTTATAGTGGCATATCAAGGGCTGACAAACTCAACAAACTAGAAAATAAAGAACATATCAAAGAAAAACAACCCCACCAATCAACAACTCTATAATAGTGCCTCTACCTATCCTCCAGCAATCTAATGCAAGAAAATAAGGAACATAAAAGTAAAGAAAGGTGTTACAGAGCTTTCAAGAATAATCAACGAAAACCAAACCTACTATTCTATCGATTAACTTAGTCAAGAGAAATAACAGATCAATAATGGCAAACCAATAGCCCATAACTAAGATTAACAAACCCTAATTTCTCCAAATTCGGTAAAACACCCAAAAAGTTCCAAGAACCCTTAAAATCACCATATATGTTGATTAAAACCACTTAATCAACACCAGAAACCTTTAGAGATCAAAACCCCCAAAAACACCAAACCCAATTTTTTCAAAAAAAAGTAGGCATTTGTAAAAAAACTTATAGATCTGTAAGATTGAATCACAAATCTATCAATCTAAATAGGTTAATTGAAACATTACTGATTAATTTTAGAAAACCCAAAATTTTATAAAACCTTAAATTTTTAGAAAACAATTTCAGAGCAACTTGGCTCTGATACCATGTAGAAAATTACAATTAATCAAGACAAAAACTATCAAAATCTAAATTTGATAGATACGAAACACAACCATTGATCTTAATAAAAACAAACCAAATCCACCACAGCTACTCTGGTATGGATCAATTATCTATCTTGATAATTGTTCTGTTACAATGAATCAAACTACAAATAACAAGATCAAGATGATCTATGAATTAGGGTTACAAATGTTAAAGAGAGATATAAACGAAATAAGAGAGAGAAAGACTGGATTGAGACTCGATCCAGGTCAATGCATCTTATATAGAGTTGGACTTTGAGATTTAGACACTTCCAGCCCCTCATCAATCAACTAGCTGCCACTTTAAGCTTTAAACCCGAAATAGCTATAAACCACAATGAAAAATGACAATATTAGTCCTTCTACTTTTACCAGGCTTAGAAACTATATTTCAACAAAAGGCTTATAAGATTTTCATAAGTTGCATAAGCTTATAAGCCCGCTAAATAAACTAACACAAACACCCCTTATAATTTGGTCAAGCATAAAAGTATAAAGTTATTGATCAGAGTTTTATAATATTTGGAGAGAACCAAACACAGTCTCAAATCTTGAGAGTTGCGATGCTAAGTAAGATGATATTGTGTTTATTCAAAAGACAACAACGCCAAGTTTTTTTTTTTTGGTAAGTTGCTATAAAAGTTTAACTCCTCAAATAATGTTTTGTACTAATTGAAAAGAAATGGCAAAACCAATTACATATAATAAGTGAACCAGATCTTGCTACTTAACGTATCATCGAATGATATTTATTAGAATTATTTTAGTACTTAATGCTGTCAATGTAATGCCAACAAATTGAAATGATATCTTACGTTCTTATTTTTTTCATGAGGCATATCTATTACGTTTAGTCTCGAAATCTCAAAAGAGAAAAAAATTAATATCTTGAACCTCTTGTATTTTAATTTTACATAGTAGAGTAGCTTTTAATAAACTAAATGTAAACTAAGAGAGAGGTGACATGAGGAAACACAAACAAGGTAGAACCTATGGAGTACAATTAGAGAGGAGATTGAATGGGAGCACGAAGGAGAGAAGACCCATTAAGAGAAAGGAGAATCACATGCAATGCTGAGAAGACAAGGAGTCCAAAGAAGCCTTCTTGCCTTATGTCATGTTATGACCCTTAGGATAGGCCCAAGTTAATTCCCAAAGTGGTTCTCGAGATTAATATTAGATTATGGTCTGACTATGTCTATTATGAGTTTCATTTAAGTATGCATGCTTTGATAGATAAATAACACGTTAACCGGTGTTATTTAGCAACTTAATAAAACTAGGCGTCAAAGTCATGGGAAAATGTGTACTTATGCACTCGTCCTGATAGCGAGAACGCTTAATATAAAGGGTAGTGCTATGAATTTAGTTAATGTTGTTCCCTTTGTACTAGTTTACTAATAATTAAAGAGTTATAATAGACTAGCACATGTTAAATAATGCAATGAAATAAACATTGGTTAAAAGATAAAAGACTTTAAAGTAAGAACACAAAACTTTCAACGTTTAACCCTTTATGATATTTATTAAAGAATTATGACCCGTTGTTTGTGGAACAACAACAGGGATTAAATGACAATGTATGGTATGGTGATCTCCTCTATAATAACTCAAAGTAAATCAAAGTATTACTTTGAGTTAACAAGTATGCTAACCAACTAAAAGTTATGCAAGGACTTAGTTGATTTAGAAGAGTAGAGTGTTGGCGAAAGTTAAACATTTAGTGCATAAACTTAAAACTCTACACCTTTACAAGTGAACCTATTTATAGTGCTAGGATGGGTAAGAACCCATGTGGGTGATAAGTGTGTGTCCCTGATGACATCAAATAACGTCACTTTTATAGCATCATTTATCCTATATAAATTGCCCATTTTACATTATTTATGCATGAATTGTTACTTAATTGCTTATATTTGTTATTTGTAGTAAATATGGAGCACTTGGTGAAGTTTAACTAAAAGGCACACATTTTGAAGCTTAAATGAAAAAATCTTAAAGTCTATTGTTCTGACATCCAATACGCCATATCCAACAATGAAGATAGGGCGTATCTGTCCCTTGAATTCACAAGAAACCATGAAGATTTGAAGATCAATACGCCATATCCAGGATTTCTTAGACACCGTATTTACTGCGGTTCATGGAAGATTCTGGAAGATATTTATCGTGGTCCCCACTCCAAGAAACCCCAATACAACATATCAACTTAATTCCAGACACTATAAATACAAAACCTAAAATACATATTTGAAGAGCGCCAAAGTGTGCAATTAGGGTTTTAACCACCAAGTCCGCTTTTTCAAAAGAGAAAAGAAGCAAGAAGGTACTCTAACGTATCGCAATCCAAAAGAGAACCCTTGAAATTATCTATACTCTAAATACGCGTTTGGTTTTTGGTATTATTCAGTATTTGGTTAGTTTACCTTAATTGTTCGTCTATGACATTTGTATTCATTACAATGGTTATTGGCTAATACCTTTATGTTTATGATAATTTAATGTTTGGTTTGTTTATATCGACTTCATTATTTGTTGTGTGTTGATTATGTTTATCACTTCATATTCGTTTATGTTTGATTATGTGATTTAATTTATCATTCAACTAGATCTAGTAAGACGGACCAAGTAATCTAGAATCTGGGATAAGACCGCATATAGGTTATATGCGACTCTTAAACTACAAGACTATAAATTTAACTCTTTAGTGTTTCCCCCAGTTATAAAGTGGTGACCTAGGATTTACAAATGCATTCTACAACCTTGCTTGGATCACTATGGACCGTAGACTACCAGCATATATAATTCAATTAAACATAAGTGGGTAAAGCCTCGATGAGCTAGGTTTCAATATTCACTAGTATTGTCTCCTATATAGATTATAATCAGCCATGATTGCTTTATGTGAATGTGTTTAATTATGACAGAATTAGCATGTCTAGGTTTAGGAAGAAGTACCGCCAAAATCTAGGAATGATATATCAACAACAATAAGACAATCATTGCACCCATACATAAAACCAACATTATATTAGATTAAACATGGTTAGTACATTTTCCTTATAATACGCTTGACCGCTTCTCTATCTTTTGATTATCAACTTGTGTGTGTTATTTCCTATTGTCTTCACTTTGGTAATCCAAAACCTGTGCCAGTCTCTCAGACTGAAAACCCCCGTTTAACTGTTAGTTTTAGGTTTAACTTAGATTAACATAGAATAGACTAACATATGGTTAACTTAAATAACTAAAATACTGATATAATTAGTAATTAACGCTATCGCTCTTATTGATCGACACCCTACTTACCAATGAAGCTACAACTGATCGGGTACACTGCTCATTAGTGTTGTTTTTAGGTAAAGCCGATAAAATATAAATAGTAAAACTTGATAATAAATTTTACATATGCACAACGACGCATCAAGTTTTTTGGCCCTGTTACCGGGGAGTGAAGTTGTTTAATTATTGTTTATTAGTGTGATAGTTTAGATTTATTTGCATATTTGTGTGTTTGTTTTTGTGTGTTTGATTTCTGCATTGTATATTTTTCATATTGTGCTTTTGTGTGTTTTTCTGCATTATTACAGTCTCCTATAATTTTCTGAGTCAAATACTGAATATGGCGTATTCAACTTCTTGGATACGGCGTATAAATTTTTTCTAAACCAATACAGCGTATTCGACTCCAAACATCGATATGGCGTATTCAGTTCACTGAATAAGGCGTATTAGACTATCTGACCTTTTTTTCCTAGCCAATTTATTACAGGAAACGGACGACCCCGATATTACTATAGAGAAATATGTTCAGCTTGAAACTAAGAGAGCTCTCAGAAATGGTAAGGTGTATAACTGTGAAACTGTTACGTATGGTAAGATCTAGTATGATGAAGATGTTCACTACCTTAGATTTTTTGAAACAGAATTCCCAGCAATAGTCTACAATGATGCATTAGCATCTAAATTAGATTTCTCATCTGAACCTACGGTAAGTCCTCAGCATGTCGATGAAGTTAATTTAAATAATGAAACATCGTTGTCTGAATATGATGGTGAGGAATACAAGGTTATATCCTTTTATGATCTATTTCCTTTAAACGTATTTTCTGTCAATGATTCAAAAATAGACACGGACAACGATGATGATAAAATCGATGTCAAACAATCTTTGAGGGATATATCTATCGAACCATCACATAATGTAATAAGTATCGATGTTGGTACGTATGCACAAAGGTCAAAAAAACTTTTTGGAAACAATTCATGATACAATTAGTAAATTTTCACCGTTGAAACTTCCACCTAGGAATTATGTGTTAATATCATGATTTGGGATTATTTTAACGAAGGGATGCTAATAAATATCATTACAAATCTTTATGTTGGCATTCCCTTTGACCCTAAGTTGTTTATAAGGATTGGACTTAAGCTGAAGCAAGTCTAACTTAAAGACTTTTTTGTAAACAAAAGTGCTTGCCGGGAGACAACTCGGAATGTAATTTTCAATTTTTATCGAGTCTGTCTTCCCAGACTTCTGATACAGCGTATTGACTTTCTGGACGTTATCCGGTCTTTATTTTTCTACACTTTAAACATTATTGTCAGATTTGTCTATATGGCGTATTCTTTAAATGAATATAGCGTATTTGACTTCTAACCCGTACTTAGGATTTTTCTTACAGATCTCAATATGGCGTATCCTGGTTTATGGATACGGCGTATCGACTTCCTGAACCGTTTTAGGATTTTATTTCGATTTCTAACCAATGAATACCAGAGATATAATTTGCACTTATTTTTTTATTTTTTATATAGGAACCTTCTGGACAAATGAACATATTTGGTTGAATGCTTATTTTCTAGAATTATATGTGTGTGTTACTCGTGCTAGGATTTAGATGCCTTCTCGCACACACAATCTTGCTCATAAACATAACATGGAGGATCATACCGAGCAAATCTCAGGGGAGTTTTTCTGTTCTAACTCTCTAATTTCTTATTTTTAATGTTATACTTATACAACGAGGGTGTTGTATATTTCAAGTGAGGGGAGGAGAATTAGAACAATCACTTATTCTTATTTTTACAAATAATATGCCAAATTCATATCAAATTAAAAAAAACTAGATATTTTTTGTGAAATTATTAGTTACATGACCCCGCACACATAACCCTTAATTCCAATTGTGAGGATTTAGCCTTATCCATTTCCTAATTTTTACCCCAAATTCCACAAAAATATGAGTGTGTCGGTGACTGTAGTAAACTTTAGAACTTGGCTTGGTATATCTATTTGAGACCATAATAATAAGCATTATTTTTAATAGATGGAGTGACATTTTCTAAACTGGTAAATTTCTAGGATTACACCCAAAAAGCCTATACATGTTGTGATATTAACTAACTACACTGGTTAGTTAACCCTCGTATAAACCCTTTTGTTTACTCTCATTTTAAGAGTAATATACCCTTAGAAAAACTTTCTGAGCCATTCTATTCTTTTCTTACACCAAATTTTGTTTCGTTACACCTTTACACCTTAGCCTACCCTATTAGATTAAGTCCTTAATCTGTTACTAGTTGCTTTTGTGTAAAGTATTGTATTTCCCGTCGTAATGCATATTTTCTATCTACGGTTAGGTCGGGAAAATTGCACAATGCAATGGGAATATGAAAGTAGTGTATCTTAGTGCTCGTAGTAGTTACTAACTTTAACACAATGAGCGGAATTAATTAATTCGAGATTTATCATGTTCGTGAAGTGGTGAAAAGTACACGTTTATTCAGTTTGTTAGTTTATGTTTAAAAAAATAAAAAAAACAGAAAAATACAAAAAGAGAGAAAAAAGAAGGATACGTTTGTGATATAATCGGTTGGTTTAAGCTTAACCAATTCTATTATTAATGATGATCAATTATTTGTTGGTACGTGCTATAAACCAACGATGTAAAGTTATGTTGTATATTATTTCCAAGTTGGTCAAAATAAACCAACTATGTACTTTTTGTATCAAGTAGTACATATCACCACTAATGTTGTATAGCATGTATATTATGGATGATTGGGAGTTGACCATTACGAAAACACCAACTAAGGTTGTTTTATCTATGATCAAGTCATTTATGAGTCTATGATTTTGTGTCTTTTTCGTGGGTATGGTCTGGAAAGTAACTACCCACATTGTCCCTTATTTGTTTGGACTTAATCTATTTGTTTTGTTTTTTTATTTAACAACAATTATATGTTTCCCATACCTAATACCTAACCTTTAGTTTGCTCAAATGAGGAAGTGAGTAATCACATGTATCTATTCCATCGTTATAGATGTGTATGTGTGATTTTGTCCGCCTTGTTGGTGTAATACTGTTGGTAAAGGATTAGAAGATTCCATACCCTATATTGTTCTTCATCCTAACCTTTGGTTTTACTCGAATGGGGATCTGAGCAATCATATATGTCTATTCCGTCGTTATGGATATGTATATATGATTTTGTCGGCCTTGTTGGTTTACTACTATTTATGAAGATTACTAATCCTATTCTTTAGCTTATTCGAGTTAAGGATCGAGTAATCACATATATCTCATCCATCGTTGTGAACGTATATGTGTGGTTTTGTCACCTTTTCTGGAATATTGGTATCAATAGAGACTAAAAAAAATAATCAACCCTTAAACCTTAACATAATTTACCTTTTAGACTTGTTACTCCTTAGCTTTAGTGGTGAAGATGTATATCCTTGCCAAACTTATGATAGAATACTCATCATAACCGAGCAACTGAGCGAATTACTTAAATGTTACAACATAGATTAGCTAAGTGATTTGAGTGTTTTCATTTTCCTATTTCATGAGGTATTTGGTTGTATGCTAGTAATTAAATGAAAAATTGCTTTAGGGAAAAATCATAGACTTTGTTTGGGATACATTTTCATAAGTTTTCTAAAGTCTACTTAAGGATAAGTACGATTTAAGGGGGGGATATTTGATGATGTCAAATAACGTTACTTTTATAGCATCATTTATCCTATCTAAATTGCTCGTTTTACATTATTTATGCATAAATTGGTACTTAATTGCTTATATTTGTTATTTGCAGTAAATATGGAGCAATTGGGGAAGTTTAACTAAAAGGCACGTATTTTGGAGCTTAAACGAAGAAATCTTAAAGTCTAATGTTCTGACATCAAATACACTGTATCCAACAAGGAAGATACAACATATCTGTTCCTTGACTTCACAAGAAACCATAAATATTTAAAGATTAATATGCCGTATCCAGGATTACTCATACGCCGTATGCACTGGTGGTTCATGGAAGATTCTGGAAGATATCTATCGTGGTCCCTACTTAAAGAAATCCCAATACGCCGTATTGAGCATCTTCAATACGGTGTATCGACTTAACTTCAAACCCTATAAATATAAAACCTAAAATACGAATTTTAAGAGAGCCAAAGTGTGCAATTAAGGTTTTAACCACCAAGTTCGATTTTTCAGAAGAGAAAAGAAGCAAGAAGGTCCTGCAACGTATCTCAATCCAAAGGAGAACCCTTGCAATCATATATACTCTAATTACGCGTTCGGTTTTTGGTATCATTCATTATTTGGTTATTTTACCTTAATCGTTTGTCTATGACATTTGTATTCATTACAATGGTTATTGGTTAATACCTTTAGGCGTTAGCCATGGTTATGATAATTTAATGTTTGGTTTGTTTATATCAATTGCATTCTTATTTGTTGTGTGTTGATTATGTTTATCACTTCATATTCATTTAAGTTTGGTTATGTGGTTTAATTTATCATTTAACTGAATCTAGTGAGATGGACCAAGTAATCTATAAGCTGGGATAAAACTGCATATAGGTTATATGTAACTCTAGAACTATATGACTACAAATTTAACTCTCTAGTGTTTCCCTTGTTATAAAGGGTGGTATAGCTAAGTGGTGACTAAGGATTTAAAAATGCATCTTATGACCTTACTTGGATCACTACGGACCGTAGACTACCAGCATATATAATTTGATTAAACATAAGTGGTTAAAGCCTCGATGAGCTAGGTTTCAATATTCACTAGTATTGACTCCTAGATAGATTATAATAAGCCATGATTGCTGTTAGGTCACTGGTATGTGCTTAATTACACATACCTTTTTCCATTAAAAACGAACTTAAATGACCAAAAACAGACAGAAATTGCCAAATATATGTTTGTTTTGCATTTGTGTTGTGCAGGAAACGGATATTCACAAAAGGACGAAAAACAAAGCCAAAAACGACAAAACTGAGCACGGAATGGAAAAGTGTGTGAAGACGAAGCCAAATCGAAGCCAAAAAGTCAATCAAGTCAAAAAGTCAACAGGAAAGTCAAACAGTCAAAGTCAAAGTCAACCCCGACAAAATCAAAGTCAAGAGGAAGTCAAAGTCAGAAGAAATATAACTTGAGGGACTGAAATTGCCAATTCCCCAAGGTTATATTATTAAAGATTAAAGACAAGGGCTGATTTTGCAATTTACTTGAAATAACAAGTGAGGGGGCATTCCTGCCAATGTCCCAAACTTGTTTTACCACATGGACTGTTTTTGCAATAAGAGTTATAAGGTTGAGGGGGCATTTCTGCCAAACCCTCCAACATGAAACACCCCAAAAAAAAAAAAAAAAAAAAAAAAAAAGAAAAAAAAAAAAGGACATCCATGATATTACTCATAACACGTTTGGGGACTAAACTTGCCAAGTCCCCAAACTGTTAACATCCATCAAGGACGAAATATGCAACAAACCTTATAACTTCGGGGGACCAATTTTGCCATCACCCCAAACCCTTTCCAGTTAAACCCCACGCCGCCTCCGACGCACCAAAAAGATATTTTCCCGCCCTTTTCAAACCCCAACACAACATCACGGGTTTTCTCCCCCTCTTTTACCCCGCAACCCTTCAACACCATGGATAAACATCACCCCCTCCTCCACTAAACTTTCCCAGCTACAAAAGTGCCAACTTGGCAATCCCCCATTGCCCAAGAACCAATTCGATGGTTTAGATTGATAAAAAAGAAGCCAATGAAAATTAAAGGTTCAGATGCTTTTTGATTCACCTCACACAAGTACACACTTCGTTTTTTGTCCTCTATAAAGAAACACACAATAGAATACGCAATACCTGCTCATTTATTTTTTTGTATAAATAGGGCCAAGTGTAAGCCTTAAAAGGCATCTTAGCTTAATCTTAGTTTACTTGTAATTTTCATTAAGTCACTTTACTTATTTTCAGCTTATTAAACTTTTTCTTTCAGCATTGTATCAATTTTAAAGTTTAATGAAGTTTTGAGGTATTTAAGGTAAATTTCAATTTTCAAAAGTCCAAGTGTTAAGTTGTTAAATTGTGTTAAAGTAAGGTTAAAAAGCTCTAGAATAGCTTATTTATAGGTTTTCTTCATTAAGTAAATTAAAAAGTTAAGTAGAAAATACAAAAGTCAAGAAAAATCTCCCAAAAATTACCACAGCTTATACTTTTGGATGATAAGCCGGATATGGATGGGCTTATGGACTCACTAGCTTGCTAAACACAAGCTAGAGCTTTGTTGATTAAGCTCTAATGAGCATTGACACCCTTGTTTAGAGTAAGCAAAGGGCTTTGTAAGTAATTTTCTTTCATTTAAGCTTATTTTCTGCATTTTCTTATTTTTTAGCTTATTTGTGCTTATTTTCTCTTTCAATATGCTTATTCATGTTTGTTTATCATGTATTAAGACTTACTTTTGAGACCATTGCCCTTAATCACCTTAAATCCGTTTAAAAAACCATTTACAAGTCGTAAAGGGTTGCCTCCTCTTCCGAATCATAAAGATTATTCACCCGGAATCCGGGAAGAACTTAAAGTTGTTGAAGCTAAATCATCATTTGATGAGCCTCCCGAGGTTGAACTCAAAGACTTGCCACCTCATTTAGAATACGCATTTTTGGAAGGCGACGACAAGTTGCCCGTCATAATTGCGAAAGACTTGAAGGATGAGGAAAAGGCAGCTCTTATCAAGGTTCTAAAGTCCCACAAGCGAGCCATCGCTTGGAAACTCTCCGATATCAAGGGTGTTGATCCAGAGTTTTGTACTCACAAAATCCTTATGGAAGAGGACTACGAACCAACAGTTCAGAGTCAAAGACGGGTAAACCCAAAGATCCATGACGTCATCAAAAAAGAGGTTGAAAAACTCCTTGACGCCGGATTAATTTATCCGATCTCTGACAGTCCATGGGTAAGCCCGATACATTGTGTACCAAAGAAGGGTGGTATAACCGTCGTCAAGAATGATGATAATGATTTGATACCAACTCGATTGGTCACGGGGTGGAGAGTGTGCATTGACTATAGAAAGTTGAATGAAGCCACTCGAAAAGACCATTTTCCATTGCCCTTCATGGATCAAATGCTCGAAAGACTCGCGGGAAACCAATACTATTGTTTCCTCGATGGCTTCTCGGGTTATTTTCAGATTCCCATTGACCCGAAGGATCAAGAGAAGACAACATTCACATGCCCATACGGAACGTTTGCCTATCGCCGCATGCCTTTTGGGCTATGCAACGCACCCGGCACGTTTCAACGATGTATGATGGCAATCTTCCATGACATGATCGAAAAAACAATGGAAGTATTCATGGATGACTTCTCGGTCTTCGGAGATTCTTTCTCTACATGCCTATCCCATTTGGAAAAAATGTTAAAACGGTGTGAAGACACCAATTTGTCCCTAAATTGGGAGAAAAGCCATTTTATGGTGAAGGAAGGCATTGTTTTAGGACACAAAATCTCTAAGTCAGGAATTGAGGTCGATCGTGCTAAAGTTGAAGTTATAGCCAAGCTCCCTCACCCGACTACTGTCAAAGGTGTCCGTAGTTTTCTTGGGCATGCTGGTTTTTACTGACGTTTCATACAAGACTTTTCAAAAATTGCCCGTCCAATGACCCACTTGCTTGAAAAAGAGACTCCATTTTTCTTCTCAAAAGAGTGTATCGAATCCTTTAATACACTTAAAAGAAAATTGACCGAGGCTCCAATTTTGATTGCTCCCGACTGGGACTTGCCCTTCGAACTCATGTGTGATGCAAGCGACTTTGCAATTGGGGCAGTCCTAGGGCAACGAAAGAACAAGCATTTCCAACCAATTCACTATGCCAGCAAGACAATGACCGAAGCTCAAGCACACTACACTACGACCGAAAAAGAATTACTTGCCGTAGTGTACGCTTTTGAGAAATTCCGGTCATATCTCATTTTGTCTAAGAGCATAGTGTATACCGATCATTCTGCTATTAAGTATCTCTTTGCTAAAAAGGATGCTAAGGCAAGACTGATGCGGTGGATCCTTTTGCTCCAAGAATTCGATGTTGAGATCCGAGACAAAAAAGGAGCAGAAAATCTAGCCGCCGACCATCTCTCCAGACTTGAGAACCCTCACCAAAATGAGTTCGAGAACAAGGAAATCACGGAAACATTTCCACTCGAAACTCTTGGATCGGTTGCTCTTCGTGATGATAGTACCCCATGGTTTGCCGACTTTGCAAACTACCATGCGGGGAACTTCATTGTCAAGGGAATGTCATCCCAACAGAAAAACAAGTTTTTCAAAGATGTCAAACATTACTTCTGGGACGACCCCTTTCTATTCAAGATCTGTGCAGACCAAGTAATTAGGCGTTGTGTTTCGGGGCAAGAAGCTTTTGACATTCTTAAAGCTTGCCACAGTGGACCCACTAGGGGACACTACGGTGCCAATTACACCGCTAAAAAGGTCTTCGATTCAGGATTTTATTGGCCCACGATCTACAAGGATGCCCATGACTTTGTCACCCGATGTGACATTTGTCAACGTCAAGGCAAAATTTCGCAACGTGATGAGATGCCACAAAACTCTATCCAAGTTTGTGAAATCTTTAACATTTCGGGCATTGATTTTATGGGGCCGTTCCCGTCTTTAAGAGGGAACAAATATATACTCGTACTTATCAAAATGGGTTGAAGCAAAAGCGCTCCCCACCAATGATGCCCGAGTTGTTTGCAAATTTTTTAAGACTCTCTTATCTAGATTTGGTGCCCCTCGTGCAATTATAAGTGATCGCGGAACCCATTTTTGCAATGACCAATTTTTAAAGGTCATGCTTAAATACGGAGTCACTCATCGTCTCTCCACCGCGTATCATCCATAAACAAGTAAACAATTTGAGGTATCCAATCATGGTTTGAAAAGAATTCTTGAAAGGACTGTGGGCGAAAACCGTGCCTCTTGGTCGGACAAACTAGATGACGCACTTTGGGCCTTCCGTACAGCTTACAAAACACCCATCGGGTGCACTCCGTACAAGCTTGTATATGGAAAGGCATGTCATCTACCGGTTGAGTTGGAGCACAAAGCTTACTGGGCCCTTAAGCATACAAACTTCGATATCAAAACCGCGGGTGATCACAGAAAAGTTCAACTCAACGAACTTAACGAACTTCGTGATCATGCCTACGAAAATTCTTTGATTTACAAGGAGAAAACTAAGAGAATCCACGATGCTAAGATCAAAAACCGCGTTTTCAACGTTGGTGATCAAGTCCTTCTCTTTAACTCTAGATTGAAAATTTTCTCGGGCAAGTTGAAATCCCGTTGGAGTGGACCATTCACCGTTACCCAAGTTTTTCCGTATGGCACCGTCGAGTTATCCCAAAACTCCGGGCCAAATTTCAAAGTGAATGGTCATCGTTTGAAGCACTACTTTGGAGGGGACGTACCAACCGAGGTAGTCCCGGATCTCCAGACGTTCCCCATGGACCAATAAATTCGGGGACGGGTCAAGCATAGCGACCTTAAACAAGCGCTTCGTGGGAGGCACCCCATGCTTATCAGTAGTAGTAGTAATGAATAAGTGTTTTTGTGTGAGGAGGCTTTCATCTTCCATTACCCGTGTTTTGTCCATGTTTTGTGTGCTTTGTGTTGTATGTCCAGGATTTCCCGGATTGTGAAGACTCTCGTGCTCTCAGTTTTATCTTTCATTCACAAGAGTTTCGCATCCTCAGCTTCATTTTGGGAATCCAGTATCCAAATCTAATCGACTAACGTTTTATCTTTTGGCACACTTCATAAACG
>BQNB010024255.1:0-35164 GCA_026074375.1 Tanacetum coccineum
TATCACTTATTTGAAGATTTAGTGGAATTACTTGGGTACGTGTTCTTATCATATCTTAAATGGCTTACAACGTTTAAAGATAAATTGTTTGTTTTATATGGTGTTGATGAAGACTTGCGAAATCTAGCAATGTGTGATTTCTCTTATGGTGCTCAATGCTCACATTTTCTATCATTTTAAGGAGTTACGTTGTTGTGCTTAGTGTCTCATATAGTTGAGGATTTTGTCAAGAGATTGCGGTCTACTTATACATATTTGGTCTACGTATAAGTTTAGAGTCACGTGGATAGTACAAGACATAAGACACAAGTTTGGGTTATTCTACTTCAGCATCAAGTTCGTTATACTGAGTTTTTTCCATCAGTAATCATTACAAAAAGCCTACAGAATTTGAAGATTCAAGAGATGGTTAACATATTGGTTTCAGGACCATTTACATGTGAAATTGAGGTGAAGGTTTTTACTACTGCTAGTTATTATTACTACTGCTAGTTTAAGTTTCTACTGCGCAAGTTTATTTATCTTAAGGCGCGTCATAGAGGGTAATTTGAGTTGTTATAAGGCTAGATTAGAAGTATGATAGTGGTTTGTGGTTGTCAAAATCAAAGTTGCATACTTTAGTCCCCTATTTGATTATGACAGAAAGGGGAAGAAGATGTGCAACTTACAGATCCTTGGTGGAATGATCCTTATTCTTTCATATATATATATTAGCTTCAGGGGAAGTTTGTTAAGGGGAAGTTTTTGTTTCATTCAGGGAGATCCATGATCTCAACTTTAGGGGAAGCTTTAAGGCTTTATGATGAAGTTCGTACAAGAACATGTTTGTTTTGTCATCATCAAAATAGGATAGACTTGTTGAGAAATCTGATGAGACAAAATAAATAAAAGAATGAAACACAAGGGTCTAAGTCGGGTAGATGGAATTCTATAAAAGATGAAGATTCTAAAAGATCTCCTTAAGAAGATAAAGACAACAGAAGATATTCCTTAATGTTTAAACGATTTAGTTGTCTAATGTTTATCTTCCTTTATAAGTCTTGGACTCCTTATGTTATAAAAGGAGATTCCAGGCGTGTATTTTAGGTTGCCAACAGAAAATGGGTAGGTCTGACTAAAGGTTTGTGTGTGTGTGTTAGAGCATGAGTCTTATTATAGACGCCTAGTGTTTAGCCTCAAGGTCAAGGTAACTTGATCCTGTTACAGTTCATTGATGTAACCGTTCTACTATTGATCAAAGTAGAATTGGGGCTTGGAGTAATTGTTATAGTGAAGATAATGATGAAAACCTTGTTATGATATCAATGTTCTTATGCTATTTCCGCTATGCATATTCTTTATGTTCATTGTTATTATTATCCTAGATATAAGATCTAAACAATCTGAGCTATAAACGATCTCAGAATCTATAATTTCATTCTTTTTTTCCTTTGATATCTCCCACGTGGGATCTCAGAATCTATCACGTGTTTAGGTTATATCAGTCAAGATGTGTATCCTTGCCAAGCCTATGATAGAATACTCGTCATGACCGAGCAATTGAGTAAATTAGTTACATGTTACCACATAGATTAGTTGAGTGATTTGAGTGTTTTCATCTTCTTATTTCGTGAGGTGTTTGGTTGTGTACTTGTAATAGATCAAATAAATGCTTAACGAAAAAAATCCTTTAGGATACATTTTCATAAACTTCTAAAGGCTACTTGAGGACAAGTAGGATTTCAAGTGGGGGGATATTGATGACAATCAAATAAACGTCACTTTTACTAGCATCATCATATCCTCATGTTATTAAACCGATTTTGTATAATATTGCAAAGAATTGTTTTTAATCATTTTTATTTACAGAAATTGCAAGTAATTATGGGAGTATTTGATGAAAGTAACTAAAAAGATGGCATTCCTAGACTTTAACGAAGAAATATGAAGAAAAAATAACCTGACATCCATACGCGTATCCATCAAGGAAGATACGACGTATCTGTGTCTGCACTTCACTAAAGACCACGAAGGTAACAAGATCAATACGCCTTATCCATGAGAATCCTATACTTCTAAGAACCCCTAATACGTCGATCGAGACTTCGATCCGCCATATCGACCTTATTTCAGACCTATAAATAGAAAAAACTCAAAATAGTTTTAAGTGTGCTAAATCATATTTTTGATACCCTAAACTATAAAAGGTCGATTTCTTTTCTTTTTTTTTCTTTAGAGGAAAAGATTGAGCAGAAGTGGTCTTTGCCTAACGTAATCAATTCCTAGGAAACAACTTGTAATCTCCTATACTTTGTAATCGTTCAATTTGTATCATTCGTATTAACTCGTGTTAGTTTACCTTGGCAAAATTATTACTCTTGCTATTGATTATGGACGTTTGAAGGCTAATACCTTCAGGTATTAGCCGTTATTATGAAGATCTGAATGTTCTGTTTGTTTATCTTGATTGCTTAATTTATCGTTGATTGCTTGTTTATGTTTTATCAGTTTATACTTGTTTACGTGCTTTTGTATGCGACCTATCATTCAACTGGATCTAGTGATACGGACCAAGTAATCTAGATGCTGGGATGGCTCTCCATATAGTGATTTATACATCTAGACCAATAGGATCACAAATAACAAACCTATCTTTGCCCTTAGATTGTGAGCTTAGTTTGGACCAACAATGTGACTTGAGATCAACGAGTACGTTCTCAATTAATGTAAAGACTTGGTTAGTGGACTACTAGTGTATGAATTACCATTAAGCAGTAAGTGGGTAAAGTCTCTATGAGCTAGGGTTTAACAAGATCACCATTGCTTTAATCCCTAAGATATATTATAATTAGCAAAATAGGATGCTTTATGCGGATACATTTGATTATGAACAGAATTCTTCGTATCTATGGGTCTTAGGAAGACATTACCGCCTAAGTGTTTCCTTCAAAGAATGATATGCCGCCTTGAGATAAGTAATCATTGCACTAAATAAACAAACAATTCTGATTGAATTAATAATGGTTAATACAGTTTTCATATATTTGGCTAGACCGCTCTTTTATCTTCTGTTACTTTTCTTGCATGTGTTTTAGTGTCTTCAATTGATTTTAGTCACCACAAAACCCGTGCCAGTCTCTCAGGCTGAAAAACCCCCTTATCCGTTAGATTTAGGATTAACATAGGTTTAGCATAGGTTTAACATAGAATTGAACTAACTTAGTTTAGATAACCAAAATATTAATAGATTGAAAGATTGTTTCTCACTCTTAGTGATCGACACCTTACTTACCTTGAAACTACCACGATCTCTACTCTCTCTTTATTTATTTTTTTACATTTCTTTATCTTTTTTTTTTCTTATATATATGAGTAAATTCCCGTTTTTTAAGTGCTGTTTATTGGTTAAGTCAGCCAAAATATAAATTTAAACTTGAATCATAAAATTAACACCACACAAAGACACATCAGGCTTGCACACCCGATTCATAAGATCCATGAACACCGCCGACGCATTGGTAAAACCAAACAACATGACCTGAAACTCGTAGTGACCATAACGGGAACGCGATCTTAGGAATATCATTTTCTAGAACTCTAAGTTGGTGTGACCTGACTCTTAGGTCGATCTTCATATAGGTAAATGCTAGATCCTTGTAGTTGATCAAACAAGTCGTCACTCCTTGGGAGCGGATAACGGTTCTTCATGGTTAGCTTATTCAGTTCTATATAGTCGATACACATTCTGAAGGATCCATCCTTCTCTTTGACAAATAGCACTGGGGATCCCCAAGGCGAGGAACTCGGTCTAATAAACCCTTATGTGTGAAAGTTCTTACAATTGACTAGACAACTCTTGTATTTCTGAAAGCTGGCTATCTTATTAGGCAGCTGTTGCCACTGGTGTAGCCCCAGGTACCAAGTTAATTTAGAATTTGACCTGTCTAGTCGATGGAAATCCTGGCAAATCTTCGGGAACGAGATCTAAAAAATCCCTAAAAATAGGCACGTCTTCTAGTCGCTTCTTCTCTGACTTTTTCTCCGTTCTTTTCATAATGATGTGTGCCAAAAACACATGATATCATTTCTGCATATACTTCTCAGCTTGGTACAAGATATGATGTTCAACCTAGAGTCGCATCTATCCTCTTTCCTATCTCCTCGAATTGTTAGAGTCCCGTTGTCAAAGGGAACACGAACGAGATTTTCATCACAAATAATCACGGTGTAGTATTTGGTCAACCAATCCATTCTAATAATGACGTCTAAACTTCCCAATTCTATGAGCATTAGGTTGATGTTGAACGGGAAGTTAAGAAGTTTTAAGGTGCAACCTTTTACTATGGTATCTGCTCCTACTAACTTTCCATCAGTTAATTCAATAGTGTGCTTAGTGTCTAAGGCTGTTGGGGGAGATATCACTTAGAAGGCTCAAAGTAGTGGATACGAAACTTCTATCGGCTAGGTTCTAGGTACTTTTAATGATTATGTCTTTAGCCTTAACTTCATGACCATTAGAAAATTCGATGGTGTAGGAATCTCTCAATTTTCTTAGTAATCCTTTTTCTTTCATTGACAGTCTCCAAGGTCTTGGCCTTATGACGAAGCAACTATTGTAACCGACGAGGTGTCATTTTATATACTATTTCGGGGTCAATTAACCCCCTAAATCATGAAAATATGCCAATACTATGTGCTTAATCGTTTGTTTTCATGTTTTTACCACTTGGATGACATTTGGAGGAAATACATGCCACTTGGGCTCATTTGGAGAAGAAACGGACAAGACTATGACTAAACACCAAATCCTTTGAAGAAACCATGCATACAGGGCGTGGAGACGGCGTCGTGATTACTAAGCGACGACGCCATGATTTTCATAGCGACGGTGTCACAGATTTGGCGATGCGTCAAGAACGTCCAGCCGGACTTAAGTGCGACTAGAATCTTCGGAACGTGGCGAAAAAACAGGGCGTCAGGGATTCAACAAACGTCGTCGGCATCACTTTTCCTATATATACAAACAATTTTTAAGGGTTTTAGTAGAAGAACCCTCAACTTTTATATTCGAGTTTGGCAGCTTTTTAGACCGTCTTTAGGGCCGCAAAACCGAATTGTAACAGTCTTTACGAATTTGGCTTATTAAACCACAACACAAACACTAAACACCCCTTGGCGAGTGATACCACATGTTATCCCACAATATAATCCTTTCACAACAATAAGCAAACCCAAATAAGCCCTTGATGAGCCGGTCAATAGGAAAGAAAAAGAGAGAGAAGAAAAGAACTTGGAAAGTTAGATTAGAGAGAGAAATGGTGAGTTACAAGTGAACAAATGCAACCAACACCCTCTCCATGTGAGGAGAGGGTTTCTTTTATACCCCTAGCCATCTAGTTGGCGTGTGGGCTTTTCTACTTGGGTCGGGCTTGGCTAAACTTAGGCTTTGAGCCCGAAACACGGACAATATTAGATCACAATCCAAGCCCGTTGAACCCGACTAGCCTATTACAATACAAGACCTAGTTTGACTTTATAAGACCGATAACATTCTTGTTTGACTTAATAAAATAAAGGCTAACATTTGCCTTAACGGAATATTAAATAGACAACGAATTCGTGTAATTCGTTCATAACTTAGGAAATACTTACACATTGCATCATAAGTGTGACAAGGAAACAGGATTAGGAAAAACAATCTGATAAGTAATGCATGATTAAGTAAATACATTTAATTATCATAAAGTTATCACTCGTAGATTAGTTTATTAATTAGTTTAGTTATTAGTTTATCAAACCAACCTCTCAAACCATAGATTTACCTGCTTTCCTATAAATATAAAAATACAAAAATAATCTTCTCTCAACCCCTAGAATTTTGTTAGACCGTGATCAAGCCTTCCCAACCTATTCCCATAGAGAACGATAACAACCCTCGAGTCTTGCCTATACTATAACTACAACGATTAGGTACTCTGCCTAGGGAGTTGTAAAACTTCTTGTTGAAGTCCTATGACGACCTCATCAAGTTTTTAGTGCTGTTGCGTGGGGAATAGTTAGGTTTTGATCATTGTTTAACTTAGTTCTACTCGCTTGAATCCTTTCAAGTGAGACTTTAATATCCGCATATTAGCTTTCTCATAGTCTATCTTTTCTTTGTGTAATTGTTTCGTAATCCATTCTCGTCATCCACCATGGGAGACGAGAATCCTATCCGTACTCTTGGAGACTACTCCAAACCTAGCCACGAAGGCTACAAGAATACCATCGAGCTCCCCGTAGGGAACAACATGGTACCTCTTCGATCCGACACCATTCGGTTGGTGGAAAACGAATTCTCATTCCACGGACTTCAGTCCGAGGATCCAAACCAACACCTCAAGGATTTCCTAAAACTTGTTGACTCACTTGACCTTGATGGTGAAAATAGGGAAAGAACGCACCTGCGTTTATTTCAATTTTCCCTTCGCAATCAAGCTAGCAACTGGCTTAAACGTCTTCTAGCAGGTACCATCACCACATGGGAGGATCTTACTACTCGTTTCCTTGCTCAATTCTTTCCACCGGGAAGGACCGTAAAACTCCGCAACAATATCCCGATGTTCCAACAACATCATGGAGAATCTCTATCAAAAGCATGGACTCGTTTCAAGGACTTACTTCGAAAAGTCCCTCATCATGGTCTTGATCTATGGCTTCAAGTTTAGATCTTTTAGGATCAGGTCGACTACACCACCCAAATGGCCATTGACTATGCAGCAGGAGGGAGACTTAGAAAATTAAGGCCGGAATAAGCATGGGAAACCATCAAAAGGTTAGCCCAATATGAGGATGAAGGGTGGAACGATGACTTCGTCCTTGATAAAGTGAACCTCAACTACGAAAATCCCGACATCGAACAATTACTTGGAGTCATGGAGCGTAAAATTGATACACTTATGAAGGACGTAATCTCGCTAATGGGAAGAAGTGAAAGTGTATTTTGGATGACAACCAACGAAATGTATCGACCACCTTCTGAGCCATCATGTCAAGAAGAATTTGAGCACATTGTTATGAACTTCATCCTCGATCATGAAAAAAGAGTCAAGCAGCTTGAAGAATATATGAAAGTAATTGTTGGCGATTTTATGCAACTCTCTTCGGAAGTTACAAGGGGGTTAAAGGAAAAGATAAGAAAGTAAGGGAGCCGGATAATAAAAATCGAGAAAATTACAAATTACCCAGACATAGAGGTCCCAGAACCTCTGGCCAAGCATAAAATCTCAAAAAATCTTACAAAAAAAACGTTCCCAGATACCCTCAAATCTATACTCACAAACTCACTATGGATAAGATATGTTCAACTGAACTTCTCAAATCCACCCCGTTTTTAGAAAAGCACCTTCGGTTTTAAACTAGGTAAAAGAACCGGTCAAAACATTAAGACCCGACATGACGAAAGGAATTCCTTTGCAGCCCAACCGACATCTCATAATTGCCTAACTGTTATGGACAATAACTATACCAAAGGCAAGACCCCGCCATACTACTCTTTCACACTCATGGTTAGTAACCGCGTATTTGAACTTGGGGGAGGGAAAATCATTGACTTCTTTAAAGAAGTCAAACAGTCAACAAACTAGGGTAGTTGGAACATCATGACGACGTCAGGATTAATATGCGACGCCGTCGCAATGATCCGGGTTTAATTGTATAAAAAACCCATCTCATTCCTCACTTGCCCCCACACTCAAACACTCATTCTTAGCCATCAACATCAAACTTGGAACCGATTTTTGTAGCACGAATCATAATCATTCTCGATTGGTAAGTGATTCATTCCTCTTACTCTCGCTTCCATTCATCTCGACTCGATCCTAATTCCATTTTATTGCAATTTCACCCAATTAATTCATACCAAGAATCAATTGGTCGAAATGGATGATTAAATCTAAGTAGTTTATTGTTACTCAAGGTGTTAATCTATTAAAGTTAAACATTATTAAAGAATCAATTGGTCGAATTGTGATGAATCATTTAAAGCTCAAGTTTGTTTAGAACTTATCTAGGATTAATAATAACAAAGATTGATATAGCATAGCAGAATTTAAACAAAGAATCAATGTTATTAAACAAGGTTTTACATTCATACACCAAGCCCCAACCCTATATCATCAGTATAGAACGATTACCTAACGTAACTTGGACAAAGACCATGCAGGCACACCAAATCAACTAGAATGTCTACATCATTACTTGGTGGACACAACATACTTTTATCACTTGCACTTGCACACCAAAAACTATAGTCTATGGATCTCTTTATATATAGATTACCATAAGACGATACAAAGGAATCTTAATTGTTATTAGGAAACTAAGTTCTTTTTTTGATCTTTAATCTATTTAAGGAGATCTTTTAGAATCCTGCCATCTTTTGTATAATTCCATCATGAGTGACTTTGATCCTAATTGTTTTCCTTCTTGTTTTCATTCATGTTTTCATTGTTTTGTATCATCCAAATCAATAATAATTCCAAAAATCTGCCTCTGTTATTGATGATGACAAAACAAACACTGATTCCAAGATGATCCATAGTAGCTTAATCTTCAGCAATCTTCATCTTCAAATCTGATCTTCCATGAATGAACAAACTTCCTCTTAACTTAAGATTTCCTTTGACCTTGTTGAAACTTCTTCAACACAATGAAGTCTTCAACATCTTGTTCCATGCCATGCCACCACACATAATAAGTTGCAAATCATATCATATCATCTCTGTAACATCTTCCCCTTTTTGTCATTATCCATTAGGGGACTGTGAACATATGCAACTTTGATCTTTACAACTACAAACCATATATTAAACTTCTAATCCAAGCTTTCCAATGTCTCAAATTACCCTCCATGATGCATAATAAGAATAATGAATTTAAGCAGTAGAAACTTAAACTAGCAGTAGTAATAATGACTTAGCAGTAGTAAGAATCAAAACCTTCCCTTCAAGTGGTGCATGTAACATATCCAAATGGTTAAACACTTTATCATATTCTTCCCCTGAAACCAATATGTTAACCATCTCTTGACCAAAAGTAATAGAATCAACCATAAGAACTGTACGAAGAACTAACCAACAGTAGTAACGAATACCATGTAGTACCATCCATGACGAGCAGCACTAATTCCGCATTAGGGTGAAAAATGACTAACAGTAGTAATCAATACCAAGCAGTAGTAATAATGAAGAGCAGCACTAATGAAGTAGAAGCAGTATTAAAAACATAGAAGCAGTATTAACCAAGTAAGAGCAGCATTAACCATGCATAAGCAGTACTAACTTCTATGAAGCAGCATTAACTTTGTTTGAGCAATATTAACTATTGTAGAGCAGTAGTAACCATGTATGAAGCAGTAGTAACTTCCAATCAGTATTAACATGATAACTACTTTAATAAACTTTCCACAAGAACCTGAACTCAAACTTTAGCTTCCACTTTCATATCACCTTTACTGTGATTACACTTCGTATTCATCATCAACTTTTGAGGTTTTTAAAAATTAGGGTTTCCAAAAAAATGATTTAATAATTAAAACCCTAATTTTCGCAAACATCTTTATCCTCTTCATTCCTCAATACCTTCTCTTTAATACCCAAGTGTTCAAAGAAAAACTTCCAATAATAATAACAAGAACACTATTAAAAACAATGATGAAAAAGAAGTAATAACATATTGAGATAGTTAAAGATAATGAGGTAGCAATTGATGCTATACCTCTAGCCACCAAACCTCCAATGATTGTTGAATACAAGATTGTTAAAGAAGGAAAGTTTGGATACTTTCAATTGATAAGAGCTGATGGAAGTGCTTCCATCTTACTATCTGAATCCCATGGATAAAGAATCCATCATCACGACAATTTCAAAATTGAAATCTGTCAATATTATCACACGATCAAAACCCGAATTTGAAACCTTTTCTTGTTGCACAATCTGTTGCACCTTCTTCTGTCCAGTAACCGAACATAAGAAACCCTTATCTTCACCAAAAGAAGATACACTTTTTAGGGTTTGTGTACTTCCTTTTAGGGTTTTCGAAACCCTTACTTGAAACACTAGCAGATTCTCACTATTTTTTTGACCTGCCCTGTTTGCTCTATGAAATCAGAAAGCACATAAAACTAAACAGACAAAACCATAAAAACTTTAAAAACCCTTGAATTCTTTTACACCTTGTTGTGACTGTAGTATTAACAAAAAACAAAACTTTATTGATAAAAGCTTCTGCATTCACAGCATCATCATCCTTGAGGTAAAGTCGAGCGATCTGTACACAATTCTCCAACAAGATCAGACAATTAATGACAAGTAGTATAAAACCCTAGATTAAGGTTTTGTTCAAGATCAGTTGGTTTCAACGATTCAGCAATAGCAAATACGAATTTTAGGGTTTTCATAAATTCCGTTCGTAACCCATATATCACCAAGCAGATTGTGTATAGATATAGTCAATAACAGCACCAAAGAAAACCAATACAGATCCCGAACCAAGAAGAACGTGAAACCTTTATCATGAAAACCAAAAACTACACTTTCTGCTTTTACCGAATTAGGGTTCCTAATATTACTGAATTACAACCTGTTTACCAAAAACAGAAAACCGAAACTCTTTTCTGAAAAACCTTGTAGATCCTATATATCACGAGCCACCTGTAACATCCGTGATTTAATCAGGTTAGTGAAACCTTTAGAAATGACTAAGAGTTCATTTTGTGTGATTCTTTTATGCTATGTGTAGTTTATGTGTGCTAAGTGGTTTGAATAGGTGCATGATATCATTTTGAGGTGTATGGACATCTCATTTTGAGTTTGTTTGTGTTTAGTGATAAGTATTCCATTCGTTCATGAATAGTGATAATGGAAAAGTAATGACGTATGGCATGCATTGCTACGTCAATACGTGGATGATTTTGTGTTAAGCGTTTATGAAAAATGTATTATGATGGAAATAAGTTAAGTGAGTGAGATTTGAAGAATTAGAGTAAACTTTCTAAATATAGAAAGTGAAATGTAAAATGAAAAGTTATTTTTAGAAGGTTAGTAAGTTGCGTTTATGTATGAAGGTTTACCCAATTTAGCTTTGGTTTTTATGAAAACTAAAGGTAATGAGGATAATTAGTAAATTAATAATTAAATAAAAATAATAATATATATATAATTAAAGGGGTGTTCGGCCGGTTAGGGATAAAGGAAAAAAAAAGAAACAATTTGATATCAATAAGGATTCTATTAGTATAAATACAAATCTAATAAAACCCTAAATCACTTTTTCTCTCCCCTCTCCCCTTATGATCGCCGATCATTCAAGAGAAGAAAAAAAAGATTTTTTTTAATCAAGAACGAGTTGGTGATCTAGTGTTTCAAGAATCAAGGTTTATGTATGTTTCAATTAAGCTTTTGTTTAATCTTTCTTTAAAACATGTAACAATTAATTAGATGAATCAATAGGGTTTTTAAAACTTCTTTAATTAACGGAATGTTTTAATCATGCTAGAACGTTTAGGGTTTAATTAGGATCTTATTGGTATAAGTGGTTAGGTTTAAATCGCGTTAATTCATGATTTAGAGTTGAGCAGAATTTAGGGTTGTGTTCAACTGATGATATCTAGAGGTTAAAAACGTGTTTTGATATGATTCAAAAGCCTAAATTGTAGATCAAAGAGTCTATTTTTCAAAAAGTCCGGCCTCGAATGATTTGGAGTTCTGGAAATTAGTTAAATATTGGTTACAAGAAAAGCTATCAAAACAGTAAATACGGGTCAGATTTAGGTCATGTTTAGGAGGTAAAACCCTCACTTAAAGTGAATTAAGGTTTAGCCAATATATAGTGCTTAAAAAGGTTCCCCTATAATGTATATTAAAAATACCCTAGAAGTAAGCTTCTGATTGTGGTCCGATGTAGGGTAATTAGGGCCATACTTTTTAGTGTGCAAATCAGTCCAATGGGACAGTTTTGAAGTTTTGTTTTTTTTGGATAGTTTTTACATTAAAGAGTATTTGGGATCCGCATGGTAGTTAGTAAACTCATAAATAAACTTAGGAGGTGATTTTTGGTAATTATAAAGGGCAGCAAGTTAAGGGTTTTAAGAGGCCTAAAGTTAACACTAAAATTTCTCACTTTGAACAATTTTAATTCAACTAGTGTAATGATTAAAAGTGGTTAAGGTTGGGCATGGTGTCGGGGTGACCCATGATGGTTAATCACACCCTTAGACATCCATCATATGTGTGTTACATGGGATAGTTTTACATGTAATGAGTAATTGGGAATCACAAGGTAGTTAGTAAACTCATAAATGAACTTAGATGATTTTTGGTATAATTTATAAAGGTCAGCAAGTAAGGGTTTTAAGAGGCTAAAGTTACACTAAAATTCTGCACTTTTGAACAAATTATAGTTAACTAGTGTAATGAGTTAATGAAGTGGTTAAGGTTGGGCATGGTGTCGGGGTGACCCATGATGGTTAACACACCCTTAGACATCCATCATATTGTATAATATAGCATAGATATATATATAATATATATATATAATATATATATATATATATATATATAGAATATATGTATATATATATATGATCTATATATATTATATATATATATATATATTTGCGTTGGACTTATCTAAAGTTTGGACTTTTTGAAATGATTAGACTAGGTGAAAAGGATATGACTTTGTCTTAACGAATCGGTCTAAATGATTAAAACCTTAATGGGTCATAAAGCCCAATGACTAGTAAATGGACTTATGGACTCAAATTTGATTTTTATGGCTATATTGGATTTAACAAATATTATTGGACTAACGTAGGGCTTTCGGGCCCAATAAGGAAAAATTTTATAGTTTGGATTACTAAGTCGAATCAATGGATTAATAATAGTTACGGAAGTAGAAATGATTTGAATTGGACGATTTTTGTCATGAACTTTTGGTATTTTGTCGGAATGGTGGGATATTGTGGAGAATAATAAGGTTTGAAAACTTTAGAAATCTTTTTTTTAGCAAACGGGTTATGTCGAAATTTTGTGAAAAATGTCACATTTGGAAATAATGGGGAAAAATTAATTTATGTCGATTTGATTAAAGGAAAAAAAAGGCGAATATTGTAAACGTTGATTGTTAAAAATTAAACGATTGAATATGAATATAACAAGTCGATAAGATTTTATACTTACCCTGTTTAGCCTGATAAAGAGACGAAAAATAATAAAATATTATTAGGTATTATATATATATATATATATATATATATATATATATATATATATATACTGTAATAATGCAGAGATGTTTTATTCGTGTATTTTCGATCATTGAATTCACACTTATTTCTTATCGGATTCTCTTGGACTGTTTGGTCAGTTGTTTCTGTAAGATGTGTGATGGTTTTTCTCAAAGTATTGGATATTGATTCGCACCAGCCAATGCATTGAGTTTTTTTACATAGTTCCACACAACCATAATACGCAAAAGGTTTTTGTAATGAAAATACGGGGTTTTGGTAATAAGGACAAAGGTTTTGTAATGAAAATAAAGTTTTTGTAATAAGGATAAAGGTTTTGTAATGAAGACAAAAGTTTTGTAATGAGAAGAAAGGTTTTGTAATGAGGATAAAGGTTTTGTAATAAGAATAAGGGTTTTGTAATGAGGGTTTTGTGTGAGTAAAAGATGAACGCTTGTACAATAAGGAAATAGTGTACAAAGTATTTATAAGGTGAAACTAATGATTAAGTCGTGGTCGGGTACCGTTGTGCGTTGTAGAGATTATTCGGTGCGTTGAGTAAAGATTATTTGGTGCGTTGAGTAGAGATTGTTTGGTTCGTTATGTAGAGGCTCTCTGTGCGGTTATTTTTATCTGTTGAGATTAGTTCTTGTAGCCCCATTTTTTAAAGTTTTTTCATTAGGGGAAAATGATACTCAAATGTGTTTTGAACTGTTTTTTGAACTGTGCAAAACGTGGTTTTATTTTTAGGACAATTTGTGTGCTTATGACTGCTATGTGAATATATGTAATGTGATTTTACTTGCATCTATTATGTTTGGCATGGAACGGGTTGTGATTTTAAACTTGCCTTACTAGTTTTGGCGATGGCAAGGGTGTTGGTCTGCCCATAATATAGTGGGGCCCAGCTGTAGGCCCTTTAGGTGCATAAGTGACATATCAGACTTGCGGATCCAAGAGCATTGGTATATGCTGGTTTTGGTGACTAGCGGAGATGCTAGGTCATAGCACATGATTAGCAGGGATGCTAAGTCATAGGTTTGTTGCATATATTCACTATCATATATCACTATTGTCTACTGTTTAAGTGATTGACACAGCAACTGGGTTTAAGGTCAAACCTACAAGCTCACTAACATTATTGTTGACGTTTTCGAGTATCATTTTCAGGTGTGTTATAACCAAGGTAAATGAGGTGTATTTGGGACCAAAGATGAGTACTTTTGGGAGTTTATTGAAAGACAACAGTTTGACTTTTTCAAGGGTGCGAAATTGTAAATTTTTGTAAATAAACTTCTATAGAACACGTGTTTTTTTTTGTGAATGTCGGCGTATGATCCTTGTAATCTTTGAATGTGAATCATTGTGTCGCATTCCCGTGTTTCCGCCGCTGACGGGGTGTGACAGTACTCAAAACAAATCCATACTACAAGTTATCTATTACCATCCCATTGCATATATATTTTAACCTAAAACCATATAATGTTTTAACCTAGTCCAGTTTTGTATTGTGGCATGATTACTAGTACATACAACTAATGCTAGTGGCTCTTGGATAATCATATAATAGTATACTCATTTTTTATTCTTTCATCTTAGTGTTACCGTGATAAAACGATCTTATTGATTGGTAGTTACATATGTTGCTTGACCGTTGATGCACAACATTTTCCTACTACTGAGTAAAACTATCTTGCAACAATTCATAACTTGCAGCAATATATTTTTCATATCCTTATATGAAGATGACAATACAAACACTGTGAAGAATGATGTAACATTAAACAATTATACCGGAACTAATGCTGCTCATGTTGAACTTATAAAAAGATATAGTAGTTTTTTAATTGTAACAACTAACACGTAATGCAAACTACATAAAAATGGGTTCAACTCGCATCTAAGGAGAAATAATGAATGATTTGAAAGGAAGAGGGGGTCACCATGAAATGCAAGGGAAAGGACAATTAGAAAAAAAACAAAAAGGTTAAACAAATTGTACTTCATTATAGGTTTATAAATAATAATCAAAAGTCTGATGACATTGTTTGGTTTAGTTAGAGCTTTAAAGCACGGTACAAAGACATCTAAAAAACATTTGTGAAAGTCCCAATTTACACGTATATAAAGTATAACACTTATCAAGAAGTAAATAACTTAAGTAATAACTTTTCAATCGTGTAATGCTTTATTGATATAATCAAAGTATTACAATGTGCTATGGATCGCACAAGTTGAATGACAATGTAAGATTACCCTTTGAACAAGTAAACTTGATCAATTATCAAGTTTATAAGCGAACTTGTATAGACCATTTGATAGGATCTACGGTTTCTTGTATAAGTTTGACAAAAGAGTAAATGCCTATAATAACAATTACAATTAAAAGCGATAACATTTACTCCTAATAACATTCTCTATTTATAGTGATACGAGGTTGTATCCTTAGTGGGGGTAGTTGCGACGTGTCAAGAATCTTGTGGATGACGTACAAAGCATTTACTGCACGTTTATTCTTGGAAACATCCTACCCTTACTTTTGTGAACAGTTCTGCCAACTGTTCACAACTTTTACCAACTCGTACTTTGGTTCAGGCTTTAAGTCAAACACCATATTGTCCTGCCATAATGCTTTATTGACTTATCCGCCAAAACCTCACTCAGAGAAGATAAGTTTAGCTTGCTCTTCTTCAAATGGTAATAGGATAGTCAGAGTATTGCCACCTCTGACTCTCTTTAGAACCACAACGTATTCCTTCTACATACAGGCTGATATTCATCCCACCTGACGAGTATGTCTTTAAGTAATCTTCTACATCCTTGAAGATGTCTTTGACTTGAATACGTCTGAGGTTGCTCGCTGAGGCTTTGCACTCAGCGAGTCCTTTAATACCTGTTGTTGACAATCAGCGGGTCATTCAATACTTATCCTAATTTTTGTTTAAATCTAGGCAATGATCATTGGGCTCTGAATTGGCCCAACAATCTCCCCCTATTTGAATATAAATTATGCTAAGTAAAAATTATAGTAAGTGAGTACACAACTTCTTCTTACATATAATTTAATAAAGTGAAAGAGCAAAAGATAACTTCATTCATTACATATTTTGGACCAAGCCATCTAAGTTTTCTTTTACAATTCTTCTAGACTCAGTTACATCATTCCTAGCCTCTATTGTCAGCTCCATTTTCTTGAACATATCTTTGCCTGCCGGAAGACCATCTCGATTGGCACTCTAAGTCCTAATTACTTAGCATTGGTAGCTAATTTGTTTGGAATCATCTCCTTTGAAATACCAAATCAAAATTTCTATTGTAGAAGAAGATCCCTGATTCTGGTTCTTTGATGACTAGCCCTCTGGAGCCTTCAACCCCTGGAGGAGGAATTAAATTCCTATGCATTCCATCCACAACAATGTCTTCATTTACAAAGACTTCCTTGATCATCTCTAAGCTTTTTTTTCTATTCTTCTCAGCAGGGGAAAGACCAAAGGCTGTTAGCTCAGGTGGTGGAGGAATGCCTAATTTTCCAGCTTGAGTCTTTATCCACTCAAACTTGGCCTTGAGGTTCTTGAGCAAAATGTCATTTGCTTTGCTTTTATTCTTGGATGCCAGAGTATGCACTTCAATCCACTCAATGAATCCCAGTTTCTTCAACACAAATTTTTCATAAACTGTGAGACTCAGAGGTTGATTATTCCTTTATATTCTCATAGTTGCATATTTGCAGACTTTGTCAATTTTGTAGCCGATCTTTATGATTGGAAGCTTGTCAGCCCTATATGTGATGTAATGATTGTACTATTAAAGCATCCTTTTTCTTTTGGCCTCATAAGATGCTAACTAAGTTGCCTAAGCTTCCAGTTCTTCATTAGATAAATCTTTTAGCTTTTTCTCAGTCTTCTATTATTCATCTTTAAATCAGCTAACCTCTTTATCTGTGTCAACTGAGCTTGAGCATCTTCTAGTGTCATCTTTTTACGAGAGATGTTGAATTGTTGTAGGTTTAGCATTTTAGGATCTGATCCCCCTTGTTCTATCAAAGGCATAAGATGCTTCACAGGTTCTTCCTCGGTAGCTATGCCTTTCCCTTTATTTTCATTCTAGGAGGAGTTGGAGAGTATTCAGATGAGGTTGTCTAGAATAGGCTATCAGTGAACTGTTATAGAGATATGTTTTGTGGCAAGATTGTGCTTAGAGGGTTTGGTGATGAGGTGATTGGATTTGGTATCAGAAATATTAGTCTTTTAGAAGGAAGTTCTTCCTCTGAAACCTTTTACTTTGAGTCCTTTTCTTATAAGGCATAGACAACCAAAGTTGTTGACTCAGGTGGAACTTGTTCAGTGACTGGGGAGTTTGTTTAGAACTTGTTATTTGTTGAACAGATGGCTGTTCCTCATGAACACTTGCCATTTCATCATCATTTAGCTGTTGCTCCCCCTGAGCTGGATTAAGGATTTGAAGTTGAGCATTTACCATTTTATCATTCTTGGAAAAAAAATAAATATAAAAAAAAAAAGAGAAATAATGCTCCCCCTATATCGAATTAGGGACCTGAAGATTTAGGTCAATGGTATATAGATCTGGGTTTGATTTTTCCCATTTTCTCCCCTCTACATTAGCTTTACGAAAAACTGATGTTGAGTCGAGAAGGTGAACCATATCCTTCATCAAATTGATCTGCTCCCAAAGATTAACATCACCTTTGTCCAGCTTATCACCACAGTAGGACAGACGATCTTTCACAATATCCATTTCTTTCCAAAGAGTTTTTTTGACCGACTTCCCCACTTTAGCTCGAATGGCAGTTAGGAGTTCCTTCTGAAGAGGTGCAAACCTCTGAGTCTATAGAGTGTTTAGAGCATTGAGCTCTTTGTTCAGCAGCTTGTCGATTAGTTTAGGCACAGTAGATTGCACGGTCTCCTGAATCCCGTTGATCAAATTTAGGAGGAGCTTGCTGAATAGATTCTTCAATGATGTTTGGGAGAATGTTTTTGAGTGTGTCAGAGAGCAGCTCTGATGAGATGTCATTTTATACACATTTTTCGAGGTCGTTTAACCCCCTAAATCGTGCATTTATGCCCAAAATAGGCACTTAATCATTCCTTTCCAGGTATTCAGCATTTGGAAGGCATTTGGAGGAAATACTCATGACTTTGGCTCATTTGGAGAAGAAACGGACAAGACTACAAACCTATACCAACATCTCTCAAGAATTTATACTCAGAAGCTGGAGACGGCGTCACAAATTATACGTGACGCCATCACAACCCATCTCAAGACAGCGTCACAAGATCCCCAGACGGCGTCAGATTGTATGACCCAAACCATTATCTAGAATATTCTATTCATGATGGCATTACAATTAACACGTGATGTCATCACAGCGATTTTCCTATATATATAAATCCGTTTTTAGGGTTTTAAGTGTGTAACTTTAGAGTAAAAGAAAGAGATGAACCCTAGTTTTTATTGTAGCAGCTATTAGGGACGAGTTTTTAGGGCCTCAAAACCCTATTGTACTTCCTTCAATTCATGTATTAATCAAGTAAGATTATCTTAATCATTCAATATGTCTATGTGTTATTTGATTCATTATTATTCTTGCTTTACCTTTAACATGCTTGGCTAAACTTTCTATTGTGTTTATTTATGATTGTATGAAACCTAGGATATAGATCTTAGTGGTGTTGCTTCTTGTGATGAATATTCATGTTAGGTCTTAGAAAACCAGCGTTTGTCTGTATCGTTGTTGATATGTTTAGGAAAACATGATTGTGAAGAAAAGATACCATCGGGTAATAGTCTTCATACTACCTTGCCCCTTATATGGTTGATCTACTCTTAATATATTTCAAATGCATTTAATATACTCTTAGGGGCCTTGTAATAGTCTTCATACTACCTTACTTGTGCGTTGCCTTAACGAAATATTAAATAGATAGCGGGTTCGTGTAATTCGTTCATGACTTAGGAATAATTACATAGATCATCACAAGTGTGACAACACTAGGAGAAGCAATCTAGAGAGTAATACATGATTAAATAAACACAATCTTTTATTATATTGTTATCACCAGTAGCGTAGTTTATTATTTAGTTTAATAGCTAAAACCAACCAACCTCTCAAATATATGATTTACCTGCTTTCCTATAAACATAAAAACACAAAAATAATATTCTCTCAACCCCTAGAATTCTGTTAGACCATGATCAAGCCTTCCCAACCTATTCCCCTAGTGAATGATAACAACCCCCGAGTCTTGCCTATACTACACTACAACGGTTAGGTACACTGCCTAGGGAGTTGTAAAACTTCTTGTAGAAGTCCCTTACGACAACCGCAACAAGTTTTTGGCGCCGCTGCGTGGGGAATAGTTAGGTTTTGATCATAGTTTAGCTTAGTTCTACTTGCTTGAATCCTTTCAAGTAAGATTTAATTTCCGCATAGACTTTCTCTATCTATCTTTTCTTTGTGTGTTTGTTCGTATTTTTCATTGACTATTCCAATCTTCACTATGGAGAATTCGAATCCATCATCGACCTTAGGAACCTCTTCTCAGGAACCATCTGTCAGTACTTACGCTAAGTTTACGGCCCGAATAAACAAGCTTTTACAAATGAGGCAAACCATTGATTCTCTCCTCTTCAAAACCATGAACGAATTAACCAACCAATCTTCCGACTCTGAAAATCTTCTGCCCTGAAGAAAGAATTAAGGAACTTGAATTAAGAACGCAACAAAGAAACAATTTTGAGGAAGAATTGTTCAAGGATAGGTTCCCTACTGAGAAAGAACTAGCTTACCATAAGGAACTATTAGGAGAACCTCAACCCCCTTTCTCGACCCTAGAGCCCAAGATTAGGAAAGGCGACCCCTGGAGTTTAAAGATTCCTTGCGTAATCGACACCGTTTACACGGGCCATGCATACATTGATCTACAATCTCCTGTTAACATCATGTCTCGTGCTTACCATAACAAAATAAGAGAAAAATCCTTTCAAGCACGTAGACCCCCATACCAACCATATAAGTTCTGCAACTTCGTTAGAAGAGCTAAAAATGTGCATATATCTATCGGGTGCTTCGTTTATGTTGTGGACTTTATGATTTTAGAAGATTTGGCAAGCATCATTGATAGTAAGTTAAGTTAAGTAGTCTTGGGACAACCTTTTGCGCATACATCTAAACTCGCTTATGATGAATCTTTAGGATTAATTAGGTTTGCCCAAAGGGACGACGAGGTCGTGTTTAGAATGCCTCAAAGGACAAAAGAATTAGACCTGGTATCTTCCTTAGAAAAGGATAAGTTTGAGGCATTCTTTGTGGAAAACTTGAAGGTTAGAAAGAAGGGGTTTAAGCATGTCCTTGAAAAGAGAAAGGGGTATTACAAAGCTTGCATAAACCTTGGACGTACTTATAAAAGAGATAGGGAAACAATCAAAAAACTTAAAACTAACCACATAAGTATCATCAAGCTTAAGGAGTAAAAGGACTTCAAGTCTAGCTACAAGACTCGTAAAATAAAGAAAAGCGCTTCTTGGGAGGCAACCCAATATTTGCTTTTATTGCAAATTAGGAGTGTCATGTGTTTTATTCTTTTTATTTTATTCTATCATGTTCGAACTCTATCTTGTAATCATGCTTTGTATTGTTTTTAACTTCATCTTAATCTCAATCAAGGTATTTTGCAAATAATAAGTGTAGGGGAATCTATCCAGTTTTTAAACCAAGTTCAAGCATGTTAAATAATTTGTTTAGATTAATTTGCGTCAGTTTCAAGTCATATGAGTAAATTGTCAAATCTTAGGTTTTATGCAGCTATTTGTACAGGAATTAACTTATGGAATCAAGCGCAGGAAACTTTTCATCAAAAACAAAAATTTCATTTTCACAAAACGTGGAGACGACGTCACGATTTGCACACGACGCCGTCACCACGACACCTGTGACGGGGTCAGGATTTTCCTAACGGCGTCAAACGCCCAGGTCCATAAAACTTAAAATTTTTAATTATTTTTGAAAATAAAACTTGCATAACATTTAAAATATGTAATCTTCTGTTATAAACCTGCAAAACCAATAAGTTTTGACATTTCTCTCATCCTATCTTTACTGCTTTATCGAGTCAAACCCTAATTCATATTTTATATATGTATATCGCACATTTTATGCTTGGTGTAGTTGTCTTTGTCATTGATTATAGGTTATATTTGATGAGAAGAAACTTAGAAGTTCTTAGGAAGTTTCATTGGACATTTCTTGAATGATGATTTAACCAGTTATCGCATGTTTCTTCTCCATTACTGAGCAAACCAGGGGAGTACTAGTTTCTATTCCTTGTTTTCTTTTCTTTTTATTCGTTTTTATGGGTACTTCTATAGAACATTGGGGACAATGTTCAACTTAAGTGTAGGGGGGAAATAAGCCTTAGAAACTATTCTTTCATTTGCCATTTTCTTTGTCCTTAAAATGATGGGTAATATATCGAAACATAGCATAAGAGGTGATTTTGACCCAAATTTAAATTTTTTATGACACATACCGACGAAAACCAAGTATTAAGAGCGTCTCATGGATAGGAATTTATATTACTAGCAAAAAAAACCTTCAAATTCTACCTCCCAATATGTGAGGTTCGCCCATAGATGTTATACCTTTAGGTTGTTCGAGTTAAGGAGTGAGCAATCATGTATGTCTATTCCGTCGTTACAGATATGTATGCGTGGTTTTGGGCGCCTTCTAGAACATTGTATGGTTACTTTAGGATTATGAGAGTGTACCGGTAGTATATTAAATTCTAGAACTTGTTATTGTGATGCATTCTGAGACCGCATAGTAAGTGTTAGATTTGCTTGATAAGAGGCATTAGGATTAACCCATGTTTTAAACCTGTAATTGTTATGATGGTCACACTAATCATATAACTATCCCACACCCTTTCCATGCACTCACCTTTAGTGCAAGATACACCAAGTACAACCCTCTGAGCCTATCCTTTTTTACGGTTCTTGTAATTTTCTGGTTAAGCCGGACTATTAATGAAGAGCATTGTCACCCTTAAACCAATCGTTACACCCAAATTGCCTTAGCCTACCTTGTATGTACTCATCTTTAGTACATTATTGTTTTAACCCAAGTTAATTATTTGAGTACACGGTTGCTAAGTCCTTATCCTTGTAAATATTGTTTTGGGACGATTGAGATTCATGGTAGTATTTATTTAGCAGAAAAATGAGGAAGAAAAGTTAAGTCAATACCCCCATATGTTTGTTAGATGATCTCCATGTTATTTTGATCCACCTCAAATCGGGTCATTAGTTAGATTTTAAATATCGAGCATGTAAAAGCTCAAGTGTAGGGGTACGTGTTATAAACCCTAAGTTATGATGTATTATGTTAATAAAAAAAGAAAAGAAAAAAAAAAGAAAGAGCTTGATGTAGAGTTATATAGAGTTTGTATATTTTTGTTCGAGTCTTGGCTAAGCAACCAAACCAACGTGTATTCGTGTAAATAATTAGTTAACCCTTCCACTCTAAATTCACCCAAAGCCACCCAAATGTATCCCATCCGTTTCCGTTTCCATTATATGTTATCTTACACCTACACTCTACTACCCTTTAAAACGACCTCTTAGATAGTAATGAATAATGCTTGCACCTAGCGGTGGAAGTTTAATCCTTTGCCAAGCCTATGGTAATTTATATGCTATGACAGGTAATGAGTGTTGATTTTCCGTTTCTCCCTTATGTTATAATTTATTATACACCCGAGTGAAAGAGAGAATCTCAAACACTTATGTGAGGTGCTAGTATTTACTTTTCGTGATTTTATTTATGAGGTCTAGAAGGTTGTGTTGTAAAATACTTTTAAAGAGTAGGTAAAATAACCCTCATATTGCTATTGTCTAGGTAGAAAGGCCTATTTGCTTGAGGACAAGCAAATCCCAAGTGTAGGGGTATTTGATGAGGTGTCATTTTATACACTTTTTCGGGATCGTTTAACCCCCTAAATCATGCATTTATTCCCAAAATAGGTACTTAATTGTTCCTTTTCAGGTATTCAACATTTGGAAGGCATTTGGAGGAAATACACATGAGTTGGGCTCATTTGGAGAAGAAACGGACAAGACTACGAACCTACACCAACATCTCTCAAGAATTTCTACTCAGAAGCTGGAGACGCCGTCACAACCCATCTCAAGACGGCGTCGGTAATTGGGGGGGTGGGGGGGGGGGGGGGGGGGGGGGAGGGGGGGGGGTGTGTAATTTAAAAAGGGGGTTGGGGGGGGGGGGGTTTAAAATATATATTTATATATTTTATTTATTGGGTTTGGTTTTTTTTTTTGGGGGGTTGGGGGGGTTTGGGTTATTTTTTTTTTTGGGTGTGTGTGGTTTTTTTTGTTTTTTATTGTGAGAATTAGGATATGTGGGTATTAAATGAGTGTTGAGTTTATGGTGTGGATGAGGGATGGTTGTATAGAGTAAAGGATATGGTGGTGAATTTGTAATTCATATACTTTTTGAGGGGTTTAACGTGTAATTAGAGTAAAAGAATGGGACGAACACTATTATTTAGCAGAGTTAGGACAATTGTTAGGCCTCTAAACCCTATGTAACTTCCTTTAATTTAGGTTTAGATCAAGTTAGATTATCTTAATCATCATATGGTCTATGTGTTGTTTGATTCATTTATTATTCTTGCTTTTACCTTAACATGCTTGGCTAAACCTTTTATTGGTTTTATTTATGATTGTATAAACCTAGGATGTAGATCTTATGTTGTTGCTTCCTTGTGAAATATGCAGGTTAGGTCTTAAAAAACCAGCTTTATCTGTATCTCTGTGATATGTCTAGGAAAACATGATTTTGTAGAAGGATACCATCGGTAATAGTCCTCTATACTACCATGCCCCTTATATGGCAGATCCACTCTTAATATAAATTTAAAATGCAATTATTATACTCTTAGGACCTTGTAAATAGTCTTTAATACTACTTACTTGTGCTTGCCTTAACGGAATATTAAAATAGATACGGTTTCGTGTAATTCATTCAGGACTTAGGAATAATTACATAATCATCACAAGTGGTGACAACACTAGAGAAACAATCTAGAGAGTAAATACATGATTTAAATAACACAATCTTTATTATATTGTTATCACCATACGAGTTAAGTATTTGAGTTTTAATAGCTATAACAACCACCTCTTAAATATATGATTTACCTAATTTCCTATAAACATAAAAACACAAAAATAATCTTCTCTCAACCCCTAGAATTCTGTTAGACCGTGATCAAGCATTCCCAACCTATTCCCCTAAGGAACAATAACAACCCCGAGTCTTACATATACTACACTACAACGGTTAGGTACACTGTCTAGGGAGTTGTAAAACTTCTTGCAGAAGTCCCTTACGACAACCGTAACAAGCTTAGGCATTCGTTCTTCAAAAGAATCATCAATCATTCTAGGAACCGATTCCTCCAGCTTGCTAAACACCTTCTTAGCAAGAAAGGACTCTAAATTGTCAACTTTATTGGAGAGATGGTACTTCAGCCCAAAGATGACCTAGGGGGTTTGATAGTTTGTCAGCGGAAGCTTTGAGATCAGCCATCTCATCTGGAATATTATCAGCAGTGGCCTCTTCACTCTGAGTTAAAGTAACCTTAGGTTCAGTGTTCTCAGTCCCCTCTTCATTTGAATCAGCAGCCTCAAACCCAGAGATTGACTCAACTTCATCATCAAGCATTGAGTGTAAGTTAGAATCAGTTGGTTTCTCCACTCGTTGATCTAATTCATCGTAAATTGGCCCCAAGAATGTGATATGATCTTCATCATTAGTCTGAGGTGGTTGGAACCTCTTAACCACTTTGATCTCAGACTCAGTGTCATACGGGCTTTCATGCATTTCTTGAATAGTACTCTGCTTCTGATCATACTTATCCATTAGTTGTTCGAAAGGGACATCTCCCATAAAACTAAGCCCAACACCCTTTACCTCCTCCTTAACAATGTGTTCATGTACCTGCATAAACTTGTTAGTTGAAAGAGTGAATTTGTAAGGAGGTTAAGGGTCGCCATTCGCTGCCCCTAAGAAGACTGGGTGTGATTATCTAGTCCCCTCAAAAGTGTAAAAATTTTGGGACTCTTTTCATTGTGAGTTTGTAATGTGGGGAAGGATCGCCATTCGCTGCCCCTAAGAAGACTGGGTGTGATTATCCAGTCCCCTCAAAGTCTAAGACTTTGGGACTCTTTTGATTTGGTTTGGAGACCCTTGAGTCTAAGTGAAGTTCAGGTCATATAAGGATCTGACTTTCATGAACTAGATGTGATAATCATGGTAAAGTCTAGAGTTTTCAGGGTCAACATCAGGTGGTAAAAACATGTCGGTATCATTCCCTAAGTGCAGACACAGAGTGTACAGAAAATTTGGAATGTTAAGTACTGACTCTGACTCTCTATTGGGTCAGGGGTAGCCCTTAACTTCACCACTCTCTCCTAGAGAAGTTTGAGAGTGTTTGCTTGTAGTTCCCCTTATATTTAAAACTATTACCTTTTTGGCTTCAGCGGTGTTAGGCTAGTTTCCTTGCTCCTTTGCCAACTCGGATGCTCCTAGACTATGGGTGATGTCAACGGTGACCACTGGTTCCTTAGCGGGCTGAGAATCAGTGGCTTGTTCTTTAGGAGGATATTCCCTGATAATTTTTGAAGCCTCTGGTTTAGTGGAAGGTGAGATTATCTTCCTTTTTATCTTTTTGTCAGTTGGTTCTTTAGACTGAGTGACAAGCTGCAAAGTGGGCCCGGATAAGGACTTATCAGAGGTGTCATCAGTATTCGCATCCTCAGAGGAATGGATCAAAGACTTGATGGGTTCTGGTGAAAGATTAGCCACTTTATAGATATGAGTCATCAAAGGAACTTCATTCTCAATGTGGGTTTAAAGGAAAAGGATACGATGTGGTGTGGTTTTAAAGTCTTAAGATTTTCATTTAAGTACGCGTCTCCCAGCAAATGTTCCATGATAAGAGACAAATATCTCGTGTAACAGATATTTGATTTTCTTTCCTTCTTGCTAGTCACAGGGTGTAACTAGACAATTCGATCAGAGAATAAAATATTTGCTATGTCAATATCTAGCCCCAACATAGACAGTACGCAATAATTTGCTGATTGACATTTAGCTGATCATGAGATCCTTGCATACCTCCCAGACATTTTACAATGTAATGCATAAGAACCCTCCATTTCGGTGAAAAATATCTCATTTTCAGCGGAGACGAATTGACGAGGTCATAGAATGAAAGTGAGGTATTGTTCTCGTTAATAAGTCCTAGAGTTGCTAAACCAGCCTTCATTGTCTCCTTTGTAGGTAACGAAACAAAGTTCTCACTACGCTTTAAACCGATGACAGTTGAAAAAACATCGAGATCAAAGGATAGAGGTTTGTCAAAATTGGAGAGAGTGAAGGTGATTATGTTTGTTCTAGAGTCCGCCTCAGCCATATACCAGAATTCTCAAAGGTATTTTGAGTAATAGTCTTTCCCAGGTAGTCTTTGTGATTGTGAATGTGCACAAGACAACCAAACATATGGAAGTAGTTGATATCAGGAGATCTTCCTCTAAACACATCATAGGCAGTCTTTCCATGCCTTTTAACAATGATGGATCTATTTTGAGTGAAGCAAGCAGTATTCACAGCTTCTCCCAAAAACTATTTAGGGATATTTTCACTATTTAACATAGTTCTTGCTGCTTCAATTAGGGTTATGTTTCTTCTTTTAGCTACACCGTTTTGTTCAGGGGTGCAAGGAGATGAGAAATTTTGAGATATGCCCTTTTCATCACAAAATTCTTCGAGCTTGTGATTTTTGAACTCAGTTCCATTATCACTTCTCAGCTCCTTTACTTTTACTTCGTTTAGATTTTCTATCTTTCTGATAAAAGACATGATACAGTTAGTTGCATCACTCTTTTTCTTTAGGAAAAATACCCATGTATATCTAGAGTACTCATCTACTATGACAAGGATATATGTGTTGTGGCTGATGGATTGGGGTTTGACAGGTTCAAACACATCCATATGAAGGAGATGTAAGCACTTGTTGATGGAAAATGATCTCTTGGTTTTGAATGATGCTCTGTGGTGCTTCCCTTTCTCACATGCTGAGAAGGTTTTATCTTTGGAGAAAGTCAGAGAGGAAATACCAGCAACAAGGTTTTGTTTGGCAAGTTTATTTATGTTTTTGAATTTGAGGTGGGACATCTCTTATGCTAAAGCCAATTAACACTTGGAGAGGCTTTGGCAAAGAAACATGCATTACTTTCTTCATTGTAAGATGGCATACCAATGACATTCATTCCGGACAACTTTCGTGTTTCGCCGGAAGGCCGAAACGGACTCGAAAGTGCTCAAAACGGCTGTCGAAAATCAGATCAGAATGTATGCTTTATAAAATAACTGATTGGTAACTTATAAAATTTTCAAACTTCGATCGGCCATAACTTCTTCGTTATAAGGAGTTACGGGGCGTTCGAATTACCGAAACATACATTAGGACGAACTCTATCATATTTCAACATCAAAAATCAGTTTTTATAATTTTTTGAACCTCGTTTTGCGTGACAAACTTTCTGTACGAATTTACCACATCAAAAAACCATCAAAATCATTTACTCAATCACCCAATATCATCATCTAGCCCATTCGACGCAAGTATAATCGGAATTCATCACATGCAATAACTCTAAATCGATTAAATCGTAAAAAAAAAGTAACACAAGTATTAAAAATACTTACAAAGCTATAATAAGCTAGATCGGACAATACTTGAACTCGATTCGCCTCGTTTTGTGTCTAGCCGAACTCGAACCAAACCCAACAACTAAAACCGAACATTTTTCCAATTAACCAAGCTACCAAGCTTTCAAAAGTGATTATCTAGTTATTTTACACAACCCTTTTCAATCCGAAACCTTTCAATATAACCCGAACTCTAACTAGAAAAATACCCATTGCATGTGTTATTTTATTGCGTAGATGTGTAAGAAATGAAGAGAGGATTCGGAAAATATAGGTTGATCGGAATGCATGTGATTTTTCCGGCGACCATGGCGGTTTCCGGTGATCGAAAAACTTTTCCGAAGGGGAGAGGATTTCTAGTTGTGCGTGTGTTTTTGTTATGAAAAATGAGAAGTAAATATATATATATACTATGGTACTTTTGGCCACTTGACATATTTAGTCCTCCCCTATTTTCTTGTTTTATATTTTTGACACTCCACACTTTTACTTAAATAAAAACCGACTACCGTGGCTCGGGATTATACTTTCGAGACCATTTTTATTTCCGTCATCTTTTTCTTGGTTTAAAACATTTAATAAAATATGTACATTTTAAAACACGAATCCGACTCAAGTCAAGGAACAAAATGACGAAATCTATAAAAATAATTAATTTACGATCTTAAAAATAATAACGAGATGCATCAAAATTTTTTACATTGCTTAAAACCTTTAACGAACGCGTGGTCAAACGGTGACTCGCAAAATGTCAAAAATAAATATTTTAAATTTTCGTTCGTAATAAAAATACAAAAATAATTATTTACGACAAATAAAAATTTAAATGTCGATGTTTGCTCACACGAATTTATAAAATAATAATTATGACGTCGAATTCGCGATCGTTATACGCGTCGTGAAACTCGGGTTGTTACTTTCCACCCACCTTAAAGGATCGTCGTCCCGGTGCTCGGTCCTTCTTACTCGTCTCATCATTTGTTCGTGGCATGATGGCTTCTCGTCATCACGCAGACTTCTATGTTCTTTCAAAAATAAATATGCGATACAATATTAGCTCCGACTATTCCGGATGGAAAGTCAACAAAACAAGAGGTAAATTATACCCACGAAATCAAAAGAAAATCATGGTAGCTCTTATTAAAAGAGATAAAAACAAGTCGCGGAAATATATTCGACAGAACCAAATTTCGTCGCCCTAACTTTTATAGTTGCGCTCTTCATAAGGGATAACATACGTCACGGAATATATCTGATTAAGATAATTATTACGTCGTTCTCACGAGAAATTTTCTAAAATGGATGATCGATACAAACTTAGTTGGGGATCATAAAAACCACAAAACCAAGCGCACCTCGCTAATCAAAACCAAGGCCGAAGCTTACGTCGTTAATTAAAATCAAAATATATGTCGTACTCAAATACGGATTTATACCAATATTCAAAACCGAGAATATACTTCATTACCGAAAATCCAAAACATACGTCGCTTACTAAAACCAAGACATACGTCAATAATCAAATTCGATATATATAATTATATCATTATCCAAATTAAAATACTCATCATTATTCAAAACTAAAATACACATGTCGCCCTTCCGGTCTCATTCAATAATGCCTCACTGGTTGCGAAAAATAATTCGAAACACATTTGATCTCCTAATTATCTTACGATATTGTTACACATGCCTACATAATCACATAAGTACCTATTGTATGCTCGACATCTTTTACATGATGACTCGATGAATTGGCCTCATACAAAGGCATTCATTACGCCCACTTTCTACCAAGCATTGGCGATTATTATCACATATCCTATTCGCTTTCCTTTGGAGCTTTTGGCATAATTATTCATTCTAACACTTAGATTTATACCCCTCCGGTCACATTTTCCTCATCGTACTGAGCTTGCCACAAAGTCAAGCCACCTCGACAATAATTCCAACATAAATACGACTAATTCTAATTAGTCTTCACTCACTCTCATGGGTACTTCAAGCCATAATCATCAACAAGACTTTTGGCGATGTCCACCCACCTTATTACGTCCTAAATTCTTACTTGGGTGATTACACCCATTCACTTACATCCTAAACCGCATCATTGGCCACGTAAAAGTGACATGAACGCTCACTACCATTTAAAGCACATAGCACATATAGCACATCTTCCACATAATTCGGCGGCGATAATCCCGCTACAACACATAATGTCAAACGACAAATCAAAATTAATTAAGAAAACAATGAGCATCATGGACTTATTGATCGTTCGATGAAAATAAAAAAATTTCAACGTTTCTTCATGGCGACTAGCATCATTGGCTTGGTCCCATCTCATCGCGTAGCATCATTGATGAATCAAATCATCAAGTCGAAATATACACACTCCTTATTTAATACCACTTGACTTAAGACGTTGACTATTTTGGTTGTTCCTCTAGTAATAGAAACAGACGTTACCATTTAGCTAGAATCTTAATCAATTCGCCACTCTTTACGCCCATGGGTCGTCACGTCCCGGAGTAAGGGCCGCTACACTTAACCGTAGGTCAAGTATCGTATAGTGTCTCATTAAAATCCTTTACGTCCTCAGGTATACTTACGACTATACTACCACTACACTCCATTTCGGGGAAATAAGTCTTCTTCACGGCCATCAGTTGATATATTTAAGGCATCATACATCCAATGTAGGAGAAGTCTTCTCTATTTCTCACTTTCAACCTCGGGACTAACCACCATAGCTTCCACCCACCTTAGGAATCTTTACATCTCTAAGAAGATTCCTTTTCATTGTCGATATCAGGTTCACACCCTTAATAGCTCAAATCTATCATTGCTTACTAGCACACCGACTATACTTGGTCTTGACGCGTCTTCATAACAATCACCGCTCCTAAACACTATGAACTAAACATCACTCCTTTCTAGAAACACTCGTTCCGAACAATACCGTAGGTATTTCCGCTTCGGAATGACTCGGTCATAATGACTCGCATGAGACTCTCTCCATGTAGTGGATAAGGATAAGGTTACTTACATAAGAATCCGTAATAGGGTAAAAATATTTTCTCCTTCCAGAAGCTTGACCCAAACATTTATCTTCAATTACCAAGTGTTTTAAGGGTGACAATTTATCCGACATAGCGTGGTTCTTCCTAAATTATGCATAGTTGATCAGGTTATGCATAATTGAGGACCTAACGACATTATGTCCTTCCTCGTCAAAATGTTTCTTTTCCATACGCTACATGCGTAAATTAATTCCAAGAAAATTTTCAAATAGTAAAAATCTAATTAGTTCAAAAGAAAGAAAATAAGATAGCACCACCTTCCATTCTTATTAGTTAAAAAGAAAAGAAGATAGTCGAGGAGCATACCCGCTGATAGTTCAATACAGAACCAACCCTCTGATGAGTTAACCCGCTAAGGATACGTCCTCTGATTGATTACTCTCTGATGGTATCCTTCAGCTTACTTAGTCAGTGAGTTACAAAGCTGAAGCCATTAGTCCTCTAATGAACATTCTCCAGTTAAGATTTCACTAAAGTGTGAACTCACTGAAGATCATTAGCGACCTGAATTCCTTCAACCACTATTTGAGTCAGTGTGTTTAGTAACCTCTAGGTGTACACTCCGTACCTCCAGCCCCATTACCAGGTATGAACTGAACCCTACAATTGAACTAAATTTCCAATAGTAACTCTATTAGAGGCCATTTAGATGTAAAAGTAGGCTGGCTATTGAGCCATGAAGTATTGTTAAGGTGATTGAAAGGGGACTCACTGATGTTGACGCCAGCTTTAGATACTGAAGATCACAAAACATAAGATGAATTAGTAGTTGTTATAGAGAATATGATATTTAAAAATATCATGAAATTGTACATATTACAAAAAGACAGATAAAATTGCTATTGTAATTTTAAAAACCAAATTGCTAGTGAAGAAAAATTAACTTTATTGATAAGTCATGGCATGGGACTGTTGTTAGGAATTTAGGGTGTGTGTGTGATGATCCTGGATATCTCTGTTGTATCGTGTTTGTTCACTTTCCGTATAAAGTATTTCGACCCTATAATATGCCTGGGTTGCACGAAATCTCTATTAGGATAATACAAAGAGAGTAGCAATTTGTGTTCTAGGTACAAGAATCACAAATCAAGAACAATAAAGGAATTGTATATGATTTTTGTTCTGTATCTTGAGACCAAAAGTTCCTATAGATATAACAGGAAACTCAGACAGTTTTTCGGAAGTTTTGGGTGGTTATAATCAGTTAAACTCAAACTATTTTTAACCAACATACAAGACTTTACAGCGTAACATTAGTGGTTACGGCGTAAAGTCTTCAACTCTTCACTTGTTACGGCGTAAAATCAACATAGATTACTGCGTAAACTATAAGCCTTAAAACTAGAAACATGTTACGGCGTAAACTATTCGTATAGATCACGGCGTAAACATCCAAAGGCTTAAGTCCTTAACCCAACAAGAGTTTATGGCGTAAACATAAAGTCTATGGCATAAACTCTACATATCCTGTCTTGGTTTATTTCATGTTAGAGTGTTCACTCCATACTTCCCTGACTCGTATCTGAGTCGAACATGAAACATCATTGGTCTCTAGTAAATCATTGTCACCTAAATGGTCGTCGATGACACTAAAATCACCAACAAATTCCCCATATTTTAGTGTAATCCTTGATTTACTAAAACATATATATAAAGATATATGCCATTATGTTAAAGCAAACATAACGAAACAAAAAAATGCATAAATGAAAATGTCTTGCGATTGAATTTTCATCTTAGTATAATACACATTCCAAATATTCAAAAATCGGGGCGTCGTAACGATTGAACCCGTCAATCCATTTGAATACCTGAAGATACTATACACATAAGTTTCTACAACACTCTAAAGTTCATTTACTTGACACTTTACAAGCCATGTGTCCCAATCCATTAATGAACATATAGGAAGCCAAGTCCAAGCTTCTTGAAGCGGCAAAACCTCATGTCCACATAGGTGGTCCTTTTAGTTCTTGCACCTGCATTTGGAATTTTTCGAAAGACCCATTAAGAAGGTAAACTTCAACCTAACCATCACTTACAGGTCATAACACATACATCGGGAAGATAAATACACATGTTCCAATCTTTAGCAATGAGCTTTCCACATTGAATTTAGCTTATAACGTTGTATTAGAAGGGAATTGGGTATCTCATAGATAGTAAATTTATATGGACTTTAATCCCATCCCCATCACTGACTTATTCACTAAGTCCCTAGCGAGACCCTTCGTCAAGTGGTCTGCTAAATTCTGTTGTGACCAAACAAACTCAATAGAAATCATATCGTTCATGATTAACTCCCTAATCATACTAAGTCTAACACCCAAGTGTGTAGACTTGCCATTATACATTTGACTATATGCTTTAGCCAATGTGGCAGCACTATCACAATGAATAGAAATCGGTGTTATTGGTTTCGGCCAAATTAGAATCTCATGTATCAAGTTTCTTAGCCATTTTGCTTCTTTACCAATAGCAGCCAATGCTATAAACTCAAATTTCATAGTAGAACCACTGATGCGTGTTTGCTTCTTGGAAGCCCATTAAATGGAACCTCCCCCAAGCAAGAACACCCAACCACTCATAAAAGATGAATCTTCAGCATGATTTATCCAGCTAGCATGTGAATAACCTTCTAACATCAAAGGATATCCTATATATGATAAACCATAATTTATAGTACCCTTTAAGTACTTGAATACCCTTTTTATTGCTTGCCAATGTTGTCTACTGGGGTTACTAGTAAACCGGCTTAATCTGCCAACTACATAAGCAATATCAGGTCTAGTGTTAGTCATAGCATACATCAAGCAGCCAATAACTCTTGAATATTCGAGTTGATCCACAAATTTACCTGTATTTGGTTTAAGCTTTTATACCGGATCCGTGGAAAACTAAAAGGGGGGGTTGAATAGTTTACCACTTTTTGATTTAAGTTTTATGTTTGTTTGTAAAATTTAGATTCGACTTTTTGTGAATTCAATGCTTGCAAAATATGAACAATATAAGTATAAGAAGTGATAAAGTAAGACAAGAGATAAGAGTAAGAACAATCAAACCACAACGCGAGGATTTATAGTGGTTCGGTAACGAAGCACCTCTTCGCCCTGCTCCACTCCCCGAGCTCCTAACTCGGGAGTTTTCTTCACTATGTCAACAAACTCCCTTATGGTGGAGAAAACCGTAAACAACGTTGCTTACACCGATTTACGACACAAAGATAAATGTCGAGTTCTAATCTTAGCTAGAACTAATCTATCACAACACAACTTCACGACCTGTTCACAACTTCACAACTTTACTACTTCATCACAACTTCAAGATTTCACTTCACCACACTACTTATATCACAACTATCTAACACTACTTGGTAAGATCACCACGATCTAACTATACTTACAAAGAACGCCAAGATCTAGCTACTACACACAAATACAAGATATACAATTGATTTACAAATATGTGATATGAATGCAACAAGGTTGCAATATACACTTTAGGTGTAATACTTCTTCACTTGTTGATGAAAGTATTCTTCTCTTGCACTTGAGGAATTGAGCTTGGATCACTTGGAAACAAAGCTTTATGATTAAATGATCAAAGGATTTTAGTGAGATGTGTGGGCTGTTTTAGAACAGAAGGAATAAGTGCAAAAGGTGAGAAAATAGTGGGGAAAAGTCTAGTATTTATAGGACAAACTGGAGGAGTGTCAGTCTATGGGCGGTCCCCTGAAAATTAAGGGGGCCGCCTGTGTATTTAAGGGGGCCGCCCTAGACTAGGGGCTCCTTAGTCTGTCTTTTGTGTAGGGGGAATTTTCTAGAACTTTTCTAGCCGTTTTAGGTTCGAAAATTTGAATTTCAAAATGTTTATTTTGAATAAAACATTTCTTTTAATTGTAAAAAATGTTTTGTAATGTTTATAAAAATATTTTGTAATGTTTATAAAAATGTTTTGTAATGTTTATAAAAATGTTTACAACATTTTATAAAAGTGTGAGGTTGAATAAAAATTTCCTTTGATCAT
>BQNB010024255.1:35908-59313 GCA_026074375.1 Tanacetum coccineum
TATATATACATATACATATATATATGTAATATAGATATACATATATATATACATATATATATATATATATATTTATATTTAAATGTATATATATATATATATATACATATATGTATATATACATATATGTCTATATAGGGATGGGTTCTAGAGAAAACCATATATTTATAGAAAACCTAGAAAACAAAACAACAAGGTAGCTTTTGCAAACATATCAAAATAGAGGGCTCATAATTGTCAAACTCCAATTTTCGTTCATTTCATTTACCAACACCAGATCTACACACACAAACCCGATCAAAACACACACACAAACCCAATCAAAACACACACACAAACCTAATCAAAAACACCAGATCTACACACACAAACCCGATCAAAACGAAAATCATAAATAAACCCTAATTTGTATCAGATATGGCGAGGAAGAAAAAGTTTTCAAACCGTAAGATGCCATAATTTTTCACATTAATCGTTGTTTTATTGATTTAGAAATGACATAACTAATGATTTTTCATTTTCAGCTACTCGGATTAGTCCACGAACACTTGACAAGAGGCGTGAAATGGAACCCAAAGATTTAGAAAACTGTAAGTTATATAATTTTTGATATTATTGATTTTTGTTTTATGTTATTTTTTTATTAATATCTGTTATTTTTTAAATGTGATGCTAAAACTTGTAAATGTTAGGGAATCAGAAATCGGTGATTTAGATGTAAAATTTAGGGCATCAGAATGTTAGGGAATTTGTTTAGCTAATTTAATGAGTGTGTATGACAAGTGTTTATGATAAAATGATTTGATAAATTTGTGTTCAATGTGTTTATAAGCATATGTTTGAAATTAGTTGGGGCATCTGTTTGGTTAATTTAAGGCGTGAGTACGGCGATTGTTCATATAGGGCATATATTTAGTTAAAATTAATCGTATGTATGGCAAGTTATAGGGCGTCTGTTTGAAACGATTTAGGTCAACTATGAGGGCATCTGTTTTGATTCAGTTGTGTGTATATTAAGGCATATGTGTGAAATACATTAAGGTATCTGCTTTTATAGTTAAAAGGATTTGTGTGAAATTAAAAAATAATATGGTTGATAATTTAGAAGGCATATGTGTGTTAATTTAAAGGCATTTGTTTGTTAATTTAAAGGAATCTGTTTGTTAAGTTAAAGGCATGTATTTATTAAATTAAAGGCACCTGTTTGTTAATTTAAAGGCATATGTGTATCTTTAAATGTTTATGATTATAATATATTGGTGGTCGTATTTGTCGTTCAAGTATATGCTATGTCAAACGCATAGCGATTCAATTGAGAAAATGTGGTTGTGTGTGTATGTTTGTACGCCTGTTGCATATGCACCAGTTCTTCTCCGGTCTTAAGGCATAGATTTATTTAGTTTAATATGTTTTTGTGTGTGTACATTAAGGCATATTTGTGAAAAATATATCAAGGCATCTGTTTTTTTTATAGTTCAAAGGATATATGCGAAATTGAAATAATATGTTTGATAGTTTAAAGAGCACATGTTTGTTAATATAAAGGAATCTATTTAGTTAAGCTTAAGTGTATGTATGTTAATTTAGTTAAGCTTAAGTGTATGTATGTCAAGTGTTTACGTTAAAATGTTATGCTAAATTTGTGTTTGATGTGTTTGAAATGATTTAGGGATATGGTATCTAATTGAAATGATTGTGTTGCTAAAAGGTTGTAAATGTTATGGCATCATAAATATGTTATTCAGGCATTTGTTTGAAATGAGTTAAATAATTTGTTTAGTTAATTTAAGGCGTATGTCTGGCAAGTGTTTATGTTACAATGTTTTGTTAAATTTGAGTTTTATGCCTTTCAAACGATTTAGGGTATATGTAGGCTTTCTGTTTGAAATGATATACATATTCTAATTAGTTAAATTCAAGTGTATGTATATCAAGTGTTCATGTTAAATGTTATGCTTATATTGTGTTTGATGTGTTTGATGTGTTTGAAATGATTCAGGGTATATGCAGGGTGGTATATGCAGGGTATCTGTTTGAAATGATGTACGACATATATTTAGTTAAGTATAGGCGTATGTATGGCAAATTGTAGGGCATATGTTTGAATTGATTTACGGCATTTATTTAGATCAGTTTTAGGTGTTTGTATGGCAAATTGTAGGGCATCTGTTTTAAATTATTTGGGACATCTATTTGATTGATTTATTGGCATCTGTTTGAAATGATTTAGTGCATCTATTTGTTTTATGTGTTTATATACACATTTTGAAATGCCTTAATACACATGTTTGATTAATTTAAGGCATCAGTATTGTTCGTGTGTATTTTAAAATGATTAAGATTATAATATCTTGGCGTTCCGTGTGTGTGTGTGTGCGCCTGTTGCGTATGCAATAGATATAACCCGGTCTTAAGGCTCGCGCAATCAAATTATTTGATGTATGTGGCCCACTAGGTACCAAGCTCGAAAACTAGTGGGAGCCTTCTGATTCCCTAAACGGGGAAGACTCGTTTCTTGTAATGAGGATCGAGACCTCGGTGTTTAATGTATTTTTTTATACATCGATTTGTAAAAATGTGTTTTAAAACTTATGATTTTGTTAACTTAATGCATGTACAAATATATAAGCAGCCGAACCAGACGATGAAGATACTGAATTTGAAGCACAAGAACTCGAGAAAGAAAAATGTAAGTGACCTGACTATTTATCGTTGTTTATGTTATGTTTTCGTTTACAAAATGAATCTGAATGTATATGTTATGTTTTCGTTTACATTAATTGGTACAAGTATGTTGGGATTTAATTGTATGATAGATAACACGCCGAACTCTTTAAAGTGTAGAAACATGATTTGTTGTTCAGATTGATGAATATGGTTGTTTTGTTTAATTCATTTATGGTAATATGTAAATGCATATGCTCGTTAAATTTAAGGAATGTTGTTGGTAAATTTAAGGCATCTGTTTGTTAAATTTAGGGTATCTGTTTTTTTATTACAACGCATATGGTTGTTTAGTCCAACACATTTGTAAATATAATCTGCTTGATAAACTTATGGAACATGCGTGTTTTGTTTACAAAATGAATCTGTTTGTATATGTTACGTTTTAGTTTACATTATTTGGTATAAGTGTATGATAGATAACATTCAGTTTCGCTTTAATTGTAAGGCATCTGTTTGATATTTTTTAAGGCGTCTGTTTGATATTTTTAAGGCATCTGTTTAACATTTTTAAGGCATCTGTTTGATAAATTCAATGCATCTGTTTGACAACTTTAATTCATATGTTAATTTGTTATAAATTCATCTGTTTGTTTAAAAATTTGAAATTAATTTTAAAATTTTGTTGCAGCTACTACTGAAGCAGATGACAATGAAAATGAAGCTGAAAACAATGAAGTTGGGAACATTAAATCGAAGACAAACCAGAAGGGAAAAAATAAAATGGCGGAAAAAAACGAAAAATACAAAAAGTTGGAGGAAAGAAAACAACAAAGGCTAAAAAAGGTTGAAGGTGATTGAATATGTTGAAAACCAAGAGACGAAGACTATTATACGAACAATCAAAGCAAGATCGTCACCAAGAGATATAGTCAAAATTCTGACCGGGCTTACTCATTTACAACAACAACTTGTAACCGAAATGGGGTTTGAATCCTTTCTAAACGGAAACTTTCAAATAGAAACAACGCCAACAAAACTAGGGTCTTGGGTAGTTGAAAACTTTGATCCGGACAAGTGTGTAATTAGGATGAACGACGGTTGGATACTGATTACCCCAAAGATGATACAAGATATGATTGGGATTCCAATGGGTCAATAGCTGTTACTGAGGTGCCAGCAGCAACAACCGAATTCCCGCATATTGTAGAATGGAGACAAACGTACAACACATACACAGATGCCAGGTTCATGATAAAATTCGTGGTAGAAAGACTCTTGTTTGATCATCAGTTGGGGCGAGAATTCAAAATGAACTTTCTGGTAATGTTTTTTTCAATAATCGGGGATTGTCCAAAACTGGGAACGGTGAACCAACGATTTTTAGAGTGCATAGATAAAGAATAAGACATATAAAACATGGACTCGTGTACCTATCTATTAGAAACCATGAAGAAAACAAGAAGAGAATACAAAGAATCTCAAGGATTTGGAGGACCACTAGTACTCATGGTGGTAAGTATATAATTCAAAAAATTAAAATTGTTTTTATTTTCCTTTTATTTATTTATTTATTTATGGTTTACATATCAAAGTTTAACATATTAATGCGTATTGATTAAAATAATAATTAATTTTGATGTTTATACAGCTTCTGTACGTTCATGCAACAATATCTGAACAAGTAGTTGTTGAAGACCAAACCCCATTGATGAAGTCATGGGATACTATGAAGTTGAAACTTAGAGAAAAGGAAGAACTAAATATGGGGGGATTTGGAAGGATGCGCGTTAAAGAAGCTTATCGATATGTCGAAAAACATAGACTTACCAAAGGGAAAATCAGAGAAATGAAGAATTCACCAGGTAAATATTTATGACAATCATTTATTGTATGGTGTGATATTTCATTTACATTCATATAAAATTCAATAATTATGTTTCAGCAAAAGATCAGTATGACATACTACGTCACGTGTATACACCAAAAGTTGGTCTTGAAGACGGTGTATTTGGAGATGTTGAAGGAACTAACAAGATGGAAGCGATCAAGCATTTCCAAAAAAGGACGGATGAGGTAAATTGGTGTATTACTATTTTAATAGTTTATTAATAAAAAGGGAATAATAAAAGTTGTTATCGCATTATTATTTAAATGTATGCATAATAATGTAGGATTAAAGGGGAAAAAAGATTAACGTATATAGTCAGGGCATCTATTCGGTATTCAGGGTATCTATTTGAGCTGTATAATGGCATTTGTTTGATAGAAGTTAGGGCATCTGTTTGATTAATGATATAGTAGGGCGTGTGTTTGGAACTTTACAACACATGTTTTATTATTGCAATGACATATGTTTGCCATAATTAGGGCATATGTGGAGTCGGTTAGGGTATCGGTAATGAATGATAGGTTGGATGATGATTGTACTAGATATTGGTAATATATGAATGATATTAATAAGAAAGTAAGTCAACTGTCTCATTTGTTATTGTAGTTTTTATAAGAAATACAAGTGGTGATAAGAAGGTAGTTATATATATGATTCGACAGCAGCAGCAGAACGCATTGTATTTATGGAATATGCATGTGATTTAAGGCACGTGTCTGATAATTTTAAGACATATTATTAATTTAAGACATATGTTATTTAATTTAAGGCATCTGATTGGTTTGGTTAGGGCATCTGTTTAGTTTTATTAATGCATATGTTTGGATAAACTTAAGGCGCATGTTTATTAATGCATGTTTTTTTGTATTTCATTAAAAAGTTGTTTATTCAATAAAAAATAATTAATTGCATGTTTAAAAAAAATGAAATAGGAAATGGAGAATAGCATCAAGAACACCTTGAAATTCACGGAAAGTGTGCGAAATAAAGTTGATGAGATGCTGGAGATTGCTTTGATTACAAATCCTTATAATGAAGAATTCAAGAGACTTGTTGAATACAGGAATGAAAGGATAATGAAAGAGTTCAAAACTGGAAAGGTAACTGAAATGCTTCATTTCGATAATGCAATTGAATCTGTTGAACCGTTCAACCAAGAAGAAGAACCAAATTACGACAACATTCAAAGCACAGATGAATTTATCGGGACACAACCAGAACGTCAATCACCAACAGAATTGGAAACCGTTCGAGAAACACCAGAAAATGAGATGGAAGCTAACCTGGACGGAAATGTGGGTGTCGGTTGTAATCAAAATGAGTTGGAAGCTAACATGGGTGGAAATGTGGGTGAAGGTGGCAATGAAAACGAGTTGATATCTGAAGATACATTAAATGTAACACCAGAATCAAATTTGGAAAATAACAAGAAAGGTGACGATTGTATTGTAGATATGGGTAATATTGTGGATGAAGGGAACGAAACAAATTTGGATGGAGTATTGAAGGAAGGTGATAATGATATCAGCAAGAGGAATAAAGAAAACACATTAAGCCAGATCTTAACAAAAATGAATAATAAGAAACAGCATGCAATGGGTGACGCATCAAGAGTTGTTGGTGGTTGTGTACAAGCGACAGATGGTCCACAAAAAAGGGTTAAAAAAAGGTGCATTGTTGATTTCACGCCACCGAGCTTCAGACTGTTGTCACAAGATGATGAAACGGACGAGTCGCCTCAAGATAATGAAATGGACGAGCTGAATAGAGTGGTCGGCAATGCAGTAGCTCATTCGTTACAAGAAGTAAAAATGATTGTGGGAAGAAAGGAATCTCCTGTTACAAGGTCGATGGATGCACGAATGGAAAAAGCGAAGAATGACAGAAATAACAAACCGAAAAGGTCCAAAAAAATATATAGTTTAAAACGTTAGTTAATTATTATTATTCTGTGTTATAAAAAAACTAAACAATAAACAATGTTTCATGTTTAGTTTTTTTATTATTTTGAATGTTTAATATGTCACATTAATATTTGGCATTAGTTGTTACTATTATGTATGTATCGATTCGTATTTACTAAACATATGTAATACGGATTAGTTTGTTGTTATTTATTCATATAACTTAGTAGAATTGTGAAATATGCTATACGGTTATAGGGAAGAATATGACAGGTTTGATGTGTAAAAAGTTAATGGCTTATGTAAATTGTTTGAAATATTTAGGGCATATGAGTAACAATTTAGGGCATATGGAAATTATGTTTAGGGCATATGTGTGTTAGCAACCATAACATACATGCTCTCCATATTATGCTGAATGTTACACATAAATTGTGTGTTTCATGCAAACAAATTATGTTGAATGTTAAATGTTTAGTTTTTTTCTATTTATTTATTTATTTATTATGTTAATGTTACAGATAAATTATGTGTGCCTCATGCAAATAAATTATGTTGAATGTTCAATGTTTAGGTTTTTTCTATTTATTTATTTATAAATTATGTTAATGTTACAGATAAATTACGTGTGCCTCATGCAAATAAATTATGGAAAAAAACAGTGCATCAGTTGACATGGTTAGTGCATCTACATGATATAGTTAGGGCGAATATGTGTGATATATTTAGGGCATCTGTTTATTATATTTAGAGCATCTGTTTAATATATTTAGAGCATCTGTTTGATATAGGTAGGGTATCTGTTTGATATAGTTAGGACATCTGTTTGATATATTAAGGAACATATAATTGTATCGTCATGAAACTGTGATTATGAGTTTGATAATCATGTAACTAAGCTTATGTATTGAATCATAATATATTTAGGGCATATGTTTGCTATATTTAGGGCATATGTAGTTAAACTTACGAGTTGTTGTATAAACATAATCTATTTATATAGTATCATATAATTATATTTTGTTGTATGTTTTGAATGTTTTTATGTATATATGCAGTGTTGAATACATGGATGTGGAAAGAAACGAAAAAGGGGATTCAGATCAATATCAACAGAATGTGGACAACAATGATCAAACAGTCATTCAAAATGAAGATCCAATCAGCAATGATGTAAATGTGGACGTGATAACGAAAAAACAACAACAGGTATACACAAAAAAAACCAAATTGTCATTGAAGAAAGGAGGCGAAGGAATGATTGAATCGAGTAAAGGAGCAGGTTATGCAAGTGTTGCAGGCCAAGAAAAACAAATATGCCCCGTTGCAAAAGTTATTGAACCAATTAATGCGATACCAATAAGATACGCGGAACCAACAAAAGATGGGAATGATGAACAGAAAGAAAAACGGGTACGTGAATTGTCGGAGGCTTTATGTTCTCCATACGTTAAAAGAAAGGTGAGCGTCACAAGAGAATTGCAAGCTGTTGAAAAACCTGTGGTTGAAAGTATTTTCACTGGAAGGTATAACGTCAGGTAAGTAAAAAATTAACTATGATGATATTATAAAATTAATTTAGGGCATCATATTATTTATTATTAGGGCATCAATATTTTTTTTTTTTTAATTAATGTTTATTCAAACATTTATGATTAAGGGATATTATTTTCAAGACAAGCAACATGGAAATTCAAAGAGTCGCATTTGAAAGTATGCATGAAGGATTTGCAATTACAAAATCCGTAATTGACGTATGGAGCATAATTCAAAATAACGACGAACGTCTGAAGAATAAGATGAGATCAAAATACCTATTCTGCAAAACTGGAATGGCGGTACGTAATACAAAAATAAAAGTAAATGGATGTTTATTTTAAGGTATACCTGGGAATACATTAATAAATATGTTTTGTAATTTAAGGCACATGTTTGGATTAGTTATAAGAAATACAAATAGTAGTAACTAAATAGCACTTACCTATCTGATTCAACAGAAGCAGCAGAACGCATGTATTTATGCAATACGTATATGATTTAAGGCATTTGGTTGATGATTTAAGGCATCTGGTTGGTTAGATTAGGGCATCTGTTTGGTTGTATTAGGACACCTGTTTGGTAAATTGATGAATATGTTTGTTAAATTTAAATAATATGCTTGTATGGTACAAGGTAGCTGTTGGTTTAGTTTGAGGCGTATGTTTTTTTTATAAGGCATCTTTCTGGTTTTTTTAAAGAATATGTGTGAAAAAATAGGTCAAATTGTATAGCATCTGTTTGAAATGATTTAAAACATTTATTTAGTTAAGATTAAGCGTATATACGGCAATCTTTAGGGCATATGTGTGAAGTACTTGCAGGTGTTTGGTTTAATATGGTGTTATAACAAAACTTATAATCTAATTGAATCATGTTTTAAAGATTTCAAGGAATTTCGAAGATTTCAAAAGAAAATTTGAAGAGGCGATGGCATGTACCAACCAAACAACTCTTGACAAATTTGATTTGGTAAGATGTCAAACTTTTTTATTTTTTGGTTAGATAATAATTTGTGGATAATTAATTGAAAAATTAAGTTTAACAATATGAGTATGAAAACAGGTATTTTTTCCGATAATACAAGCAGGATCTAAAGCAAATCACTTCTATTTGATTGTGTACAATTTGAAGACGTTAGAAGTGGATATTATAGATAACAAGAAAGAAGAAAGTCAAGATATAGTTAGGCGGTATGGGGAGATTCCTAAAAGACTGGTAAGATTCAAAAAGCTTGTGTTTAAAAAAAAATTAAAAAAAATTAAGGCATTAAAATGCATAAAAAAAGGGCATCTCAAAATGTATTTAACAATACATTAACTTGTAAAATGTATGACAGACTACATCGTTTGGTGTATATCTGCAATCAGTGGGCCATTCAAATGGAATCAAGATGTCAAAAGTAAAGCCAAAAATTATGCATATGGATTGGAAAACAACAACAAACTATTTGGATGCTGGAGTTTTTGTGATGAGACACATGGAGTGTTTTTATGGAAGAAAAAATCGCTTTAATGCAGGTTTGCTTACTTTAAGGAATCTGTTTTTTTTAACACATCTGTTTGTTTAACGCTTTGCATTTTATTTATTTAATGAAAAGCACTTGCATGACATAATTTAATGTTATTTAGAAATGCTGCATGACATGTTAAGTGATGAGCGCTATAAGTGTCGAAACATATAACATGTCACGTGATGAGCGCTCCCAGTGTCAAAACGTTCGCGCAAGATGTACACCTAATGCATATGAACCCACATTTATATGCTCATAGTATTTGATTTGGTAAATGAAATTAGCATATGTTTATTTTAAGGTATCTGTTTGTTTGTTTTAAGGCATCTGTATATTTATTCCTTCAATATAGGTTTACAAGTGGAAGGAAAACAACAAATAAAGCAATTGAATGGTCTTCGAAGAAAATACCTTGTAAAAATGTTAATGACGGAAATAAATGAAAAGGCAGGCCAAGTCGAAACAGAAGCAAAGGAATACAACAAATTCAACGAAAAACAAAAGCAAAATTTCAGTGAACATGCTTTCGGACGACTTTTACCAAGGGTGACAAAATATTGTGAAGAGAATGAAGAGAGACTCAAGCTAGCACGAAGTTTTTTTTCCAAAAATCAATGTTACAAACAACATGATGTAATCATGTTGACATATGCACTATCAAGTTGATGTTCAGGTACTTTAGAAATTTATGTTCAGGTACTTTAAAACTTGATGTTCAGGTATTTTAGAACTTGATGTTCGGAAATTGATGTTCAGGTACTTTAAAATTTAGAAGTTGATGTTCAAATACTCTATAATTTGCTATGTTGATGTTCAGATATTTTACATTTTGATATGATAATGTCCAGGTATTGTAAAACTTGATATTCAGTTACTTTATATTTTGCCATGCTGGAGTTCATATACTGTAACGGGCATATGAAACAAAGTTATGTTTCAATAAGGGGCATCATAATTTTTAAAAGGCATGTAAGTTTTGTATGTAAATGTAATTCGTAACACTTAGGACATATGTTTGATATAATTAGGGCATCTGTTTGTTATCTAAAGGAACATATATTTGTATCATAATGTAACCAAACACTTAGGGCATCTGTTTGATATAATTAGGGCACCTGTCTGTTATCCAAAAGAAAAATATACTTGTATCACAATGTAACTAAACCCTAGTACACAAATGTAATTCAAAATATTTAAAAAACAAAAAGTATAAAATATCAAACAAAACTATAAGCTGAAACACATATAAAATTCTAAAAAATAAATCTGAAATCAATCATATAATTAAAAGTAACAAATACTAGAAAATCCACAACAATCAAGATTCATCACAATTATGACATGATTTAATCATGTAGACATATGCACTATATAGTTGATGTTCATGTATTTTAGAACTTGATGTTTAGAAATTGATGTTTTAAATACCAGAAAATCCATAGCAATCAATATTAAACACAATTATGATAAGTATTATGTGAAGTTTTAAAAATCAAATAAAAAAAAATGTGTAAAAAAACAAGGCATCCAGTAAGCATATGAAGGCATCACTTTGAATTGATTATTCCTCGTAATTCACGGCTGAAGAGCGGGTAACACGTTTTGTTCTCTTGTTAGCCGCGTTGATTTCATCTTTATGAGGGCAAGTTCTGCAATTGTGGCCTTCAGCCTTTCCACAAACAAAACATGTTCGCCTTTTCTTGGAAGACTCAGCTGCATTCTGTATCAGCTCGTCCATATTTTTCCACCTTTTATGTGAACCAGTACCTTTGTTTGCTGAATGTCTTGGAACTTTAATAACAACACGTTCAGGCTCCGTAACACCAAGCATCGAGCAGAATGTATCTTTATTGTTAACGCGCATCAAAACTGGAACATCAGCTTCTGCTTTTGCCAAAAGATCAGACAACTCCAATCGATATAAATCCAGCTTCTCTTTAAAAGGTACGAGTCTGTCAACAGTATCTTCGAAAATCCTTCGAATTGCACGAATAGCAGCATTTGAACTAGTATCGCACGCAACCGCAGAAGTATCCACCCATACATTCTCATCAGACTTGGACCACCTATCAAGCACATATTCTCTTGGAAACTCCTTGATATTGTTCATTCTCAAAACATAAAGGATGTGTCGGCATAGCAGACCATATAGTTCATACCGTCTGCATGAGCAAGTAAGTATGGTATCAGAAGAACAATAAAACACCTGCAAAAAAAAAAAAATAATAATAAAAATTAGTGCATCTGTATACAAAAAAATAGGGGCATCACTTTAAGTTTACTATGTAACTAATGTTGATGCAAAACATATCGACTCAAATAATTATACAACATAATACAATTAAATATATACAAACAAAAAGGTGTAAAACAAAACTAATTACTTACCTCATACACTTCAAATTGAGCGGAGTCTTTCCATTTTTTCACTTCGGTATCACGAATGAAATACTTCTCAGACCCACCCATCTGTTCAACATTAACCGACAAGCATTTTGCAATAGACGCTACAATTTCATCTTGAATTTCATAAAAAATGTTAAGCGTGAACAACTCAGCAGCATCCTTCTCTAACGGCCAATCAGTTCGAAATTCAGGACGATTATATCGGGATTCATGATCATTTTTCTTCTGAGTATACCGTTGGATATCCATGGCAGACTCGAAATGACCAATGAACTCAACCAACGTAAGATCTGGGTTAGTAAATCTGTTAAAATACCGGTTTTCAGACTCCGACCTCGATGTTGTTCGCATCAATCCAGACATATCCTCGTCACGAAGAAAAGCCGGGATCCAACGATGCCTCATGCCGTATAAATCACATAACCACTTATGTGAACCAAGATCAAATTCGTCCATGATAGAAGCCCACTCCTGCTCAAACATATCAATGGATATGCGCTCATTCCACACGATCCTACAAAACCGTTCCTTGAAATTGCTTTTGTTGCATACAGATGAACCAACCTAAACACATAATTAGTGCATCAGAATTAAAAAATAGGGCACCATAATCAATATTCTTACAAAAACAATAACATTCCAATCGTACAAAATAGTTGTCATATTAATATAAACTATGACTAGTTAATATATGCTGATGAAACACCATATAATTCCAGGGCATCATTATTACAGTTCAGGACATCCTAATTGCTAACATATGAATTCAAACATAAAATATAACGAAATATATAACTATGTATCATAAACATACAGAACTTGTTAAATTAATACACATAACCACTACCTAATTAAAAAAAATGTAATCGTCATACAACAAACAATTGTATACCATAAAAAATATGATGGTAATTGGAAAATAAAGGAATACCTTAGTTACAAGCTTCTGCATTATATGCCACATACACAATCGGTGTCGGGCGTTTGGAAATTCCGCCTCGACAGCTTGTTTCATTGAGGCGTCTTGATCAGTAACAACGACTTGTGGATCGGCAACAAATGCTTTTTTGAACGATTGAAGAAGCCATTTGTAAGACTTAACAGTTTCATCAGACAATAAACCAGCACCAAATGTTACAGAGCGATTGTGGTTGTCGATCCCAGTAAAAGGAACAAACACCATTCTGTATCTGTAATACATATTTCACTTGACGTAAACATTTAATTGTTTGATGCCCGTTTACGTTAAATGATCATTTTTAGTTTACGCGATTTAGCTTAATTGTAGGAATTAAAAGCGAACGCGTAAAAGCCTAAAAATAAATAATAGAATAAATGAAGTCATAAATGACTTGAAAATGCGTTTCAAAAAAGGGCATTAGTGTTATATATAAAAGGGCATCAGTTTGATATTTGTAAACAATGATATGAATCGATAAAACTATAAAATAAACAGAAGGGTAAACATAATATATTACTTGTTCGATCTGAAAGTAGCATCAAAAGATATAGTGTCGCCAAAACGCTGGTAATTCAATCTTGCCACTTTGTCGGCCCAAAACAAACCACATAATGAATCTCCTTCGCCTTGGCAATAATCCATAAAAAAGCTGTCACAACGCTTTTCAAGATTCTCCAGCTTCTCAACCACCATTTGCGCATCCCGATCCCCAATAAACAAATTCAAGTCACGCCTAAAATTTTTACAATCTGTTGCAGTCGCGCCAACATTTTCAAATCCACCATACATTTCCTTCATCAACTTAAACGCCCTAACTGGCCCTACATTCGAATTAGCAACTTGCAACATAAACTGCTGTTTTGAAAAACCTAACTCTCTAGAACTAATCATAAATTGCATGTCCTCCTGTGACACTAAGGGATGATTATGTTCTTCTACAAAACCATAAATCTCAAACATGCCTCCGTCAATTTTCCTAACCATCATCCGTGCTAAGCAACCAGTTTTACAAGAAGTATTTTTCCTAAATGGCCTCTTAACAATTGGCTTGCTAACATCAGAAACATCTACATTCTTACCTTTTCCACTAAAAACATCATCAGGATTGCTAACATCAGAAAAATCAATAGTCTTACCCTTCCCACTAAATAAATCAACAGTAACTTTACCTTTACCTTTCCCGTTGGCAACACTACAAACACTACTAGCAACAGCGATTCCTTTCCCTTTGTCAATGTTACAAACACTAAATACATCAAACTTATGGTTGTCATACTTAGATTCTCCCTTTTTACCTCCTTTCGTACAATTAAAATACTTAATGTCAGGAACCTCAGTACCGTGATAGTTTTTTTCAGTGCCTAGCTTAATATCAAATCCTCCAATTTTCCCATAATGTTTGTAAAAATCATAAGCTTGTGTTAACGATGTAAATACGTGCCCTTTGCTAGGTTTCAAACTAGCTTCAACAGCAGGTATCCATATCCTAGGTCGGTCATTAACAGTAGCAGAAGAAACATCAATAGGATTACTAGAACACTCACTAATACTAGTAGTAACACTAATGTTACTAGACCTGCTATCAACAGGAATAATAGACCTAGAAATATTAGGAATGTTTACAGAATTTGGTGATTCAGTTAGACGCAAACCTGTAAAAAAATAGCAGCAATTTAATTATACATATTAAAAATTAAGGCATCACAATGCATAAAAAAGGAGCATCAACATGTAAATATTAAATAACCTAACAAATTAATTGACAATGTATCAAACATGTGTATGAATTAATTTAACTAAATTTAAAAGGGCATCACAGTTATAAAAAATGTGCATCACACTTTTAATAATCATATTTACCTAAATTAGGGCACCAACTGACTAATTAGTAACAACAACACCAAACATAACATGAATAACACGCATAAACATCATGTATTCAAAATTTAATATAATACGCAATCATAATAACATGTACAGATAAATTAAGGCATAAAATCATGATTTAACAAATAATGATCGTTTAAATTTATAAATAAATCAAAAAATAACTTATAACACTTAATAATCGCAAATATTAACATGTATATGTAAACAAAAAAACGCATAATATCAACTAATAGTCGCATCTATTAACATGTATATATGAAACCTAATAATCGCATATATAAACGTTATTATAATTCAAATCGATTCGTGTTAAAGCTGAATGTAACACATAAAACATTCGGTTGTAAGTTTAAAAGCTCAATAGAATACAAATTAATTTAAAGGAAAATGTAGATCAGATCGAGGCATTGAAACGTTATGGATGATCAATTAGAGCACCGATTAATGATACGAGAGATTGAGCGATCAATTAGGGCATGAAGTATCGATCGATTAGAGAGAAAATTGGAAAATATGCGTTTAATTATGAGACGGTATTTTAACTTTATATAGGATGCCAGGTTGGAATTTGGATATATGCAATGTTTACCCACTAGAATATAAAAAGTTACAAAACTCCCCCCTGTAGTTTGGTGCGAAAAAAAGGAGGGGAAGGAGGGCTTGATCCAACGGTTGTAAAGTGGTTTTCTAGGTTTTCCACCAAGATGAGGTTTTCTCATGATCCCATCCCTATATATATATATATATAACAACACACACACACACACACTATATTATTTATTTATTTATATATATATATATATATATATATATATATATATATATATATATATATATATATATATATATATATATATATATATGTATGTATGTATGTATGTATATGTATGTATGTATGTATATGTATGTATGTATATGTATATATATATATATATATATATATATATATATATATATACATACGTACATATATATATATATATATATATATATATATATGAAATTATCTTGCACGCTTAGATATTTATCTTTATACCTATACTTGAATTAGACTAGCTTAATCATATAATAAGCTAGATTAGTTAATTCTTGAGAAATAGGAATTCTTGCACAAAGTTGTCACTAGCCTTCCCTTTTCTGCACAAATTTGAAAAACATGGAATTCTAAAAAAATTCGTAACCCCCGGGAAACGGCCCCCAAAAACATGGGGCGACCCCCCAATATATTTGGGACCGCCCAATACTTAGGGGACCGCTGTCAGCAGGGTCACGAATTTTTCATTGTTTCCTCTTTTTCTGCAGCTTTGACCCTCTCTATACTAGTCTCAGCTGCTCTTTCTCTATTTAGCCAAACACCTTTTTCACCTCAAACCTTTCAATCCCATGCTTTTCTAAAAGTACATCACCCCTTCCACTATATGAACACTTTATTCTCCTCATTCTTCTTCATCTTATCTTCTTCTCTTCTATTCTTCTTCATCCATCGTGTCTTCTTCATATCTCCCTCCAAACTTCTCAAGAAAACCACGAATCTCGATAAGACAAGTTTGGAGAAGAACAATCTCTTTACTACAATCACCACCTTAATCCGAAAATGTCTCACCATAATCATCTCCAAGAGTTGCAAACTTTCAACCTTCTCAACCACCTTCTCAAAATCCACTTAGGGATCAAATGTAGAATAAACTCCATCACATATTCCACCTTCTTGAAACAAATCTTCAAAATGCAACAAATGCCTACTCTCAAGCACCACCTTCTTCACACTCTCCATCACCACCTTTGATGTTAACCTTGTTAAAACTAAACATTCTCATATGTTTTATTTATCTAAATAAATGTTAACCCATCTTTTGCTTATGGCATCTCCTAGACATCAAGAATCATCTAGTCTAGCTCTAGTTTATAATGTCTCTTTATGTTATACTTTTAATTTAGTCTTGTAATATTCATACCTTTCAAGTATGAATTTGCTTTATTATTATGAATGAATCTCTATTGTGATGGTTGATTTGAGTGCTTATTTATGTTGGCCATCTTTATAGATTTGTCGCGTTATTGCTACAAGTTTGACATATATATTGCACTTGTCTCTCTAACTCGTTTTTGTAGCAATTGACCATAGATCGATCCCTTGGTGCCCCAAACGAGGAGGAGTATACATCAAGGGGGAGCCTTAGCATCGTCGGTTTCTTTCTTTTCTCTATTCGATGACCTACCTTTTTGGATTTGACAAAAAGAGGGAGAAATGAATTAAAACTCATTAATAACTTGAAATTTTTATTTTTATGTAAAATGAGTTTACATTTTGTCATCATCAAAAATGGGGAGATTGTTAATACAAATAATGTTTAAAAACGTTATTTATATTTTTCGACCCCTCTACGTTTTGAAGATGACAAAATGTAAAAACATCTACAATAAAAATGAATGTTTACATGTTATTAATCGTAAACTTCCATTTCGACGTAAATCAATTAAGGTATATATAAACAAATCATTAAACAAGATTAGTGATCAAGAAAATAATTTTTTTTAAACATTACATTTCTACAAAAGTATTTTTATAAAAATAAAAATATACAAAATATTTTTATTTATCTAAAAAATGTTTTATTTAATAATAAAAATTCTAATCTAGCTTCTCCCCAAAACATAAGGTTCTATACCAGATATAACCTTCCGTACTAAAATAAAAAAAAGAGAGTGTCTACCTAGGGGCGACCCTCTGATAGGCAGAACGACCCCCAGATATATCTGGGACCGCCGGGACCGCCCACAGGAGACGTTATTCCTCCTTGTCTATAAATACTGTACGATTCTCTAGCAGTTGGCAGACCTCTTTGTACATATTTTTTAGTTTCCTTTCTCTTACTAAAATCTTCTTTCTCTCTCTAAAATTCTTGATAAGTTTAATCTTGTTTCAAGTGATCCAATCTCTTCTTCTTCCTCCCTCTATCAAGTGCAAGAGAAGAACACTCGTGTTCGCTAAGAAACAAAGTGTTATAGATAAGTTATTTTCTTCTATCTTCTTCTAGATCCAAACCTCTATTTTCTTGATCTTGTGTGATTATGTAAATTCGGATAGTGTATAAATCCAGAAGTGTTGATTGTGTGTCGGTTAGTATTTTAGTCCTTAAAATACACGAGTGAAGTGGTAGATTGGTTCTAGCTAAGATTAGGACTCGACATTTAGCTTAGTGTCGAAAAACAAGATAAGCGACGTGTAAACGGTTTTCTCCGCCTAAAGAGAGCTTGTTGACATTGTGAAATCTTGAGTTGAATACTCGGGGAGTGGAGTAGGGAGAAGAAGAGATTCGTAGCCGAACCACTATAAATCTCGGTGTTGTGGTTTGATTGTTCTATCTCTTATCTTTTATTTACACTTCATACTTATTGTTTATATTGTGATTGTATTGCAAGTAGTTAGATATATTGGTTGATCTAACATAAACTCGAATATAGCATTTTTATAAGCAAACATTTAAAATGCCAATTAACCGGTAAACTATTCAATACCTCCCCCCTCTTCTAGTTTCCATAAATGACTTGGTTTTGTTGCTTTGTCATTATAAAACTAAAGCAAACTCAGTTTAAAGTGTAGTGTACCAATGGAGCAAACATAAACCATGAGGTATTAGAACATAACCACAGTTTGAATTTGAGCCATCCAATTTTACTAAATCAAGATTACGTGCTAATTAAGGTAAAAAAAAGAAGTCCGACTGGTAAGTCTACTGTATTAAGATGCAGGGTACAAGTCTTGAAAATGAAACAACATGTAATACATAAAGTATGGTTTACATTTTAAACTATATATAATAGAGAATTTAGTTTGGTACTCGAAGTACCTTCAAACTTTCCCTTGAGGACCACTTGTCCTTCGTAGTGTCAAAGTTTTTGAATTCGCACATGATCTTGTCATTCACGTCGGTTAACGTGAATGAGGCATTGCAAGTTATATTAGGCCTTGTAGTCCGGACAATGTTACTCTCTCCTAATATATAGTTCATGCCTTACAATATGCATGAATTGCAGTTTGATGATTTGTTTCTCGATCATAATCACCTTTGAACTTCAATTCTTATATATTTTAACTTTTGCAAGAGTAAGAAACTAAGAATAAATTGTAAGCATTGAAATAACTACCAACTATTATTTAAACCTTTGCCAACTCAAAAGTTGGTTGATTATATATATATATATATGTATGTGTATATATATATATATATATATATATATATATATATATATATATATATATATATATATATATATATATATATATATATATATGGAGTAATGAGGAAGTCAAAAGCGAGAGGGAAAACATGTTACATTCGAACTAACATATTTGAGTAGAATTACAAAACCCGCGACTAGAACAGAGTTCTCTCAACAACATGCAACAATAGGCAAAGCAAACCAGAACTAACTATGTGAAATCTTTATGCTAATGTAGACGTGAAAAAAATATGAGAAATGTTATGTCTACAAAAGATTTACAAAACTCCCACACAATAATGTGGCAACATAATTTGTCCAATCAAATAAAATCTTGCTTTTTCATAATTGTTTTCATTGGACAAATCATGTTGGCACATCATTATGTGGGAGTTTTTGTGTGGATTCTTTGTAGACATAGCATTTCTCAAAAAATATTTACACATACCAGCAAAGTGTGGAAAAAATATATTCATGTTTGTATGTGTTAGGAAATAACCAAAACTTCACTCTTTTATACGTAGTCCCAGAATGTTCATGTTTGTAAATGGTGTGTGGATTTTGACATTATTCCATGTTCAAAAAACTTTCAAGTGTATGAAATCTCCAAAAACCGCAATGAATTGACTAATTTGTTTCGAAGTGTTTTGGAGCAATTAGCTAGCGACTAGCAATTAGCGTTTTAAAATTTTGTTTGATAACAAGCAACTAGCATTTGCATTTTGTGTAACTGCTCTTATTCAAAACTCTTTCTAAGGAAGCATTACAATCTTGCCACTAACTTTATGCTACTTAAATTGCGTATATACCCTCAAATTAATTTAATCAGATCTTATTTCAATGTGTATATGTCATTTTACGTAATTTTACACGTTGTAATTAGAGCTACGTTACCAAATGCTTTTAATAAGGGACACGTTGTAATTAGAGCTACGCTACCAAATGCTTTTAATAAGCAAACAACTAGTGCTAACTATTACTGTTTACCGAGACTGCTAAGTGCTACTGCTACATTTCACCAAACATACCCTTACAAGCCTGATTTTGAATTAGCCTAATTCCATCATCTAAGTAACTTTCGTAATTTTTGGTAAGGGAGTTATAGTATTATAGGTGTAATAATAATAAATTTGCATTTATGGCATCCAAGTTGACACTTATTTCTTAACTTATTTTTTGGCATATTGTTAAAACTATGATTTTTTAAATGCCAAAATTACACATAGCATTGTGTACTTTATAATATATTAAATATACATGTTTTGTTTGTTGAATGTCTGCCGCATAACTTTAGCTACGTTTGTAGCTTTTGCACCTACCCATCAGTTCAATTGTGGGTTAAGTTCATACCGGGTTATGAGACTAGAGGTACGGAGTGTACATTCATAGGTCACTGAACACCTTAACTTTGATAGTGGTAAAAGGGAATTCAAGTCACCGATGAAGTTCAGTGAGTAGTTCACTCTTCAATGAGTGTAACTCTGGAATGAATGATATTCATCATTCTAATGGCTTCAGCTTTGTACTCCCTGAGGAGTAAGCTAAAGGATACCATCAGGGAGTAATCCTCAACGGGTTAATTCATCAGTGAGTCTTTTCAGTTTGAACCTTCAGCGGGTATGCTCTTCAGTGAGTTAGTTGAATGTTCAGGACGCTGAAGGATTGACCTTGCTGGAATAAATTCAACAAACTTGTAACAACTTTGACCTATTCAAATGATAAGTTTGACTGCATTTAATGACCACGTTTAATTTGGTCATGTAACCACGAATTCCTACAATTATGGAGGATAATTATGAAAGAGATTAATTGGCCATTAATCTCTTATAATTCCATTGACTAGGGTTTGAGTATTTCTTCTATACATAGAAGATCACAACTGCATGGAACATACACAGAAAAACATAAACACTTAGAAGAGAAGGGTTCTTGATTTGTGTCCAAAACAAGAACAAGCACTTAGTTTTATCCCAAGGAGGTATTCGTGTAATGCATGCATAGGGTAAAATAATCTTCTTTGGAAAGTGATTACACGACTTCAAGTGATATTTGGTAACCTTCATTGGTAATTATCTAGGCATTGATTATCTTCACCTTATTCTAGGGTGGAATTTATGAGATGGCAAAAGAAGATGCACTTTTTGCTTTTTATCATGAGTGTGGTGTATGTGCTTACTAATCCTATTCCTGAAGATGGGAAGAATGCTACCATGGAACAAATCAGGAAGAGAAACAAGTGGGACAATGATGACTATGTTTGTAGAGGTTTAATACTAAATGGTATGCTTGATCCTTTATTTGATATTTACCAAAATGTTGAATCTTCTAAAGAACTATGGGATTCTTTAGAAGCCAAATATATGGCAGAGGATGCATCAAGTAAGAAGTTCCTTGTTAGTAATTTCACCAATTACAAAATGACTGATTCAAGACCAGTTATGGAACAATACAATGAACTTCTTGGTATACTTGGAAGATTTACACAACACAAAATGAACATGGATGAGGCTATTCAAGTCTTTTGTATCATTGCTAGACCCCCTCCTTTATGGAAAGATTTCAAGCACACCTTGAAACATTAGAAAGAGGAGTTAATTCTTGTTGAGTTGGCAGTCATCTGCGCATTGAGGAGTCCCACAGGGTGCAGGATAATGACAAGCCAAAGAGAAACAACGTTGCTAGTCCTTAAGTTGTCAATAAGATGGAGCATAACAACTCCTTCTGGTACAATGACAACAAGGGTAAATGTAAACATCAGGACACCAAAGCCGATCCTAAAAAAGGTCTAAAGTGACTTGTTGGAAGTGTGGGAAACCTGGACACTTGAAAAAGGATTGCAAAGGTGAAAAAGTTGGCAACAAGGCAAATGGTTCAGGCACAAATGTTTTAGTGGATGGTTCTACCAACTCACTGAAAGGTCATAATATGTTTAATAAATCTCTCCAGGTTTATTATGTTACATATGTATTTGAAGCTTATTATGTGCAGGATGATGATGTTGCGTGGACTCAGGAGCAACTGTGCATGTGTATAAAGATAGATGTTGGTTCAAGACCTATGAGTCACTGAATGGTGGATCTATTCTTTACATGGGAAATGAGTCAACAGCCCTAGTGTATAGACGTGGTTATGTAGATTTTAGATTTAGTTCTGGAAAGATTGTTTCCTTGTTTAAAGTTTTGCATGTTTCTAATATAAGGAAGAATTTGTGTTCTAATAGTATTTTGAACAATTTGAATCTAATAAATCTGTTCTATCCAAACATCATATGTTTATTGGTTTGGTAATTTGAGTAATCGAATGTTCATGCATATGATGTGTCGTTGTGTAGGTGTTATTTATGTATCAAGTTTTACTATTGATTTTATGCTGACTATACCTAAAAATAACACTTTAACGGGCAGTGTACCTGATCAGATGTAGCTTCGTTGGTAAGTAGGGTGTCGATCACTAAGAGCGAGAGCGTTAATATCTAATTTATCAGTATTTTAGTTATCTATTGTTGATACAAAAGTTGGACGATCCTTGATTAGGTCCGAATTAGGTGTAATACGGATCTGTTAGGCTCCGGTTCCTGTATCAATTAAGTCTTGATGTATGAGACCTGCGCATTAAGAAAACAAAGCACCGTTAGGCTTACCGTGGGATTGTCTCCCACGATTATCCTCCGGCGTGAGAGTAAGTAATCGGTTTAGGTTTTAGTAGAAGGTTAGGGTTATGAGAGCATACCTTAGATGAGAGCCTAGGTGCCCTTTATATACTCACCAAACCCTAATGGGCTTTGTCCCATTAATTAGGTTAGAATCCGAGAGGTCCTCCTATAATTTAGTAACTAACCGGTTTATAGTAACGGATGGGCCCACCCTGTTATTATGACCCGTTCGTAACGGTTATTCTAGATAACTGCGCACATGTACGCTAGTTGGGCCTTATGGATCTAAATCCTCATCGTGATAGCCCATATGTCATGGGCCCGGGTATAAGTACGATGCGTGGGTCGGGTTTATGACCCGAAGTTGGACTATACGTCATCATGTCCCCCTAGTCTAGTATGCGCTTGGTAAGATCGCGGATACTAGACTTACAAACAGTCGTGTGAAATATCCCTGGATGCCTATTGGAAGAAACATTTCATTTTCCCGCCCAAAACAATGAACCTGGTCAACATGAGTCGAAAAAATGTCTCTTCGTAATTCGTGAGAAGGTAGCTAGAACATAGCTTGTACAGACCACCCCTACCACACGATTAGGACAAGTGGGGGACACGTATTTCTCATCCGGCGGCGTGTCAGTAACAACTTGCCCTATATAAAGGCTCGCCTCCATTCCACTGTTATTGCCACAGTAAAAAAAAACTCTTCCACCACCAGCGATAAAGCTTCCATTAATCAAAAGAAATCAGATACAGGTAATACG